>CAKAKR010051086.1:20433-65335 GCA_916700685.1 Adelosebastes latens | reverse complement strand
TTTAATACTCTTATCAACATGGGAGTGGACAAATATGCTGCTTTATGCAAATGTATGTATATATTTATTACTGGAAATCAATTAACAACACAAAACAATGGCAAATATTGTCCAGAAACCCTCACAGGTACTGCATTTAGCATAAAAAATACTCAAATAATAACATGGCAAACTCAAGCCCAACAGGCAACAACAGCTGTCAGTGTGTCAGTGTGCTGACTTGACTATAACTTTCCCCAAAACTGCATGTGAATATCATAAAGTGGGCATGTCTGTAAAGCGGAGACTCGTGGGTACCCATAGAACCCATTTTCATTCACATATCTTGAGGTCAGAGGTCAAGGGACCTCTTTGAAAATGGCCATGCCATTTTTTTCCTTGCCAAAATTTAGCGTAAGCTTGGAGCGTTATTTAACCTCCTTCCCGTCAAGCCGGTATGGCATGGTTGGTACCAATGGATTCCTCCGGTGTTCTAGTTTCATATGATACCAGTATCTTCTAGCTTTTTAAAACTGAGGCAGCTACGACCTAAAAATCACAATGAATTTAGCGGTTGCATCTCAACATAATCTGCCTGTCATTACAATATTGCTCCTGCGTCCAACATGGGATTGGTCCAAATTTGCATAGTCATGTTTATAATGGAATTTGGATTTGGGGGCTTTTCCTGTCAGGGCGGGATGTTCTTCTGTTAATGTCTTTATTTAGGCTTGATAAACACTGGATAAAGTCCTCAAAGAAATGGAAAAAAATTTGTTGTAAATCAGATTGGCACAGAGTAAAAGGACAGGGAATTTCCAGTGGTGGTTGGACGTCCGTCAATCCCTGCTGTTTTACTAAATCTATCCCTAGTTTATGTATCAGAGAGAAGACCAGGGACAGGCCAAGGGTCTCTACTGCGACGTTAAGACCATGTCCGCACCCAATTCTAATGATTTCCTTTCCATTTTTAGCCATGCTAGCGGCATGGCTCTGTGGATGGCAGTGCCTGTTGATCGGTCGGGCTCGCTCACATTAACAGCAGTTCACTATGCCGAGGGAAATAACTGTGGATTTGGCAACAGAGTACTCCAGGGATGACGTATTTTTGTTGGCCAACCAGGAAGTTAGCGTCCCCCTGGTTCCCTTGACAAAAAGCCAATTGTGTTTTTCCATTGGGTTTTGGATTATTACAGAAAATAAGCTCTGTGGCAAACAAATGTTTATACTTTGTCCTTGCACATTTTGTTCAGCAAGATAATTCACACCAGGCAGTGGCGAAGTGTGGCTCTCAATAATAACATTTTTCTGCGGCCGGGAGGCGTTTTGATGTGATTCAGGCGGGAAGAAATTCTTTGTAACAAAGGTCATCATATGAGTCACCAGATCTGTTTGATCTCTTTGATCCGGATCCGTAATTGGCTGCGGATCCTCTCTGGCCATACTTTGCCGCTAAAAGTTCAACTTTTCCCAACTTTTGTTTGACCGCAGCTCGCTGAGCTCGGGAGTGGCCGCCGCAGCTTTTCATAGACATTGCATGGCAGCTCGCCGCAGGCCGCACTTCGCTGCTGCTCTGGTGAGAATTTGGCAACTTTTTTAGGACCTAATGATTTAAATAAGGGCTATTCAAGTGTTTGCACTGGGACATTTATTTTCCTAAAAAAAATAAAAAATGATCCGCTGATTTACAGATGTGTCTTTCCCAATGTAAGTCTATGGGAAAAAGTCTTTTTGGGCCCAATGGCATCATGTGACGGACCCGGTTGTAATTGCCTGCTTTGGCCTCTAGGAAAATTGGCTCCAAAGCCCGGCGATCTTCCTGGGTGGCTTGGTGCTATTCAGCAAATGTTGGCATGCTAACACGCTAAACTCAGGCGATACGGTACGATACTGTACGGTGCGATACGATACGATACGATACGATACACTTTATTGTCCCCCTTATGTAAATTTGTGTTGGACTCAAGAACTCTTGAACATGATAAACACTAAACCTGCTTCATGTTAGCATGGTGACCGTCGTGCTTAAGTGCAGCCTCACAGAGCCGGCAGTAGTTGCTTATTGTTACAGATTCCTTAAATCTGCTGCTTGATGTGATTTTCTGATTGGCAGGAGTTGGCCAGCTGCGGATGGAACGGCAAAGAGAAACACAGTTTGGCCCCCAATGTGGTCGCATTCACACGCAGGTTCAACCAGGTACGTCTTAAGCAATTTTCTAAAGCAAATATTTCAACCATGAGGAAGTAGTTCTAGTTTTAATTTGTGTTGGTATGTTGTTATGTTTCAGGTTAGCTTTTGGCTGGTGAGAGAAATCTTAACTGCCCACACGCTGAAAATTCGAGCAGAAATACTGGGCCATTTTGTCAAAATAGCGAAGGTGAGTTGAAATGCATGAAACACATTCAGTGATATAAGTTATTTTTACAAATAACTTCAAAATCAGAGGACAGAAACATGCTCCTCTATTGTTGTTGTAGGAATAGTGATGTGTGGTAAGCTTTCAGTGTAATAAGAACATCCATCATCAGACATGGATATGTGTTCATAAATATAAGCCAGCAGCTGTTGAACTGTTTAAATGTAGCTTTTTTATTTCAAGGTTCACTGTCAGTTGCTTGTAAAGCAATTTCAACACAAAGTCAATTATAGTTTTTGAAGCTGCAGCATGTCGGAGCGACCCAGGTACTTTATTACACTGTATGAGCAGTGATGGAGAAAGCAGACCCTGATGGCAGAAACAAAATGGTGTTTCTCCTCTTGTGGTCTGATCAGGGAATAGTAGCAGATGGAGTTTTTTCCCCAGAGGTCAGTGTGTGGGATGGAAAGGAAACGTGGAACCATGTCATAATGTTCTTGGCAACATGCAGAGATATCGAAACAAAACTACTGAAGCACGATTTATACACTGTGACTGTGACTATTCACAAACCCATAATAATCACCATAAGGAACCACTCTGCAATGCTGGATTCGACTGGGCTTCTTAGGGTTTCTACTGAGGTGTGTAAAGTGTGATTTATGCTCTGCAATGCGTGTGATTGTGTCGTGATTGGCCGCACGGCAAAAGTGACGTCACACCATCAGATCATCATGGCCCTACGTGGGGGTTCCATGCGGCAGGTTTTCACCTGTCCGTGCACATCCAAATTTTTAATTCTTGAGGACCTTCAAGAATGTCTGTCTGTCCGCACGGATTATAAAAAATCCAAACACTTCCTCGTCACATTTCCACGTCAGCTCATGTCCGTGCGACCGGACTTGTGGAAAGTATAACACAAAAGTACAAAGTACACTAAAGTATGTGTTTACGAAACTCCTCTTTCTGTTTTTCTCGGTCTGTAATTTGCCTCGAGTACGTTAAAAAACTGAACTTTTGCGGCAGATAATGGAGTCCGTACGCACTGTGCCTCTCGCACAATGTGAGCTGAAATTGGCTGATTATTATGGTTATTATGAAGTATTATTATGCCTTAATTAGATAACAATAGTGGAGAGATGACAGGAAATGAAGGAGAGATAAATGCATCAAAGGTCCCTGGACTGAATCGATCCGGGGACATGGCAATGTATGGTCGACATCTTAACCTCCAAGACACGGGGGGTGTTTTTAAAGATATTTAAGTTTTGTTTTTTTTAACTGATAGCTAATTACAGGTGCATTATTCACAGTGCCAACAGGCTGAACTTACAGTATTTGTTTAACCTGTACTAGGGTAATACTGTACTTTGCGTGTTGTTCATAAAATATCTGTTTGTTCTCAGAAACTGTTGGAGTTGAACAACCTTCATTCTCTGGTGTCCGTGGTGTCTGCTCTGCAGAGCGCTCCCATCTTCAGACTCAGCAAAACCTGGGCGGTAAGACATCAGCTCCATTCACTGAATGAGGAATGAAGTGGAAAAAAAATCAAGTGCCAGCACTGCCTTTTTCAAATTAGTATGTGAATTGGCCGGTATCTGCAAAGCATTAGAATGACTACGTTTTAAATTTCTACAGTGGGAAAAAAGCTACTAAGAGAAAGTGCTGATGTTCACAGCATGAATGTATTTACAAAGTAAACGGTCAGATTTGTTTGCAGTATTTTCAGTTCACAGACTGTTGGTGCAATTAAATGACATTCGAAAGTAACCAAACCTGAACCCGAATAGAAAACGTTTAAACTAGAGCTGTCAATTGATTATCCCATGATTGTCTATAGTTAATTGTGATTAATTGCACATTTTTAATCTGTTCAAAATGTATCTTAAAGGTAGATTTGTCAAGTATTTAATACTCTTATCAACATGGAAGTGGGCAAATATGCGTGCTTTATGCAAATATATGTATATATTTATTATTGGAAATCAATTAACAACACAAAACAATGACAAATATTGTCCAGAAACCCTCACAGGTACTGCATTTAGCTAAATAATATGCTCAAATCATAACATGGCAAACTGCAGCCCAACAGGCAACAACAGCTGTCAGTGTGTCAGTGTGCTGACTTGACTATGACAAATTTGCGTGAACGTGTTATTATCACCCTATTACAGCCCTAGCTTAAACACAAAAGCAGCTGGAAGCCTACAGACCCACACCTGATCTGACTTTTCTGAGCAAGATTAAATTTTTTTTGAGTCTTAACTTCTTAACTGATTTTCCAGACAGGAAAATATCTTGTATAAGATATCGCATGATATTAGATCATCATGGAGGTCCAAAAGTTCTCAGTTTTTGTTCTCCTAGACCTCAGGGCTTGGTGTATCATAATATTCTGCTGGAGAGATCAGAAAACTGGGCTGGAGGTTTTAGGTGGATCAGATCTTAATTCTCGGCCTCGGATGACCATCCCTCAGACAAAACAGAGATAACATGTGGTGCTTGGCTGTCCACTCTAAATGATTGAATGTTTATGAATACTGAAGCGTGACTGGCCAGTAGCTTTTTCTCAAAACAGGGTGTTTAACTGATCAGTTCCACATCACAGACAGCTGTTTGTGAGCTGCGAGCTAATTCTCCTCCAGGCCATTAACGTGCAAACTGTTTGTCCATGGTTTTAATTTTTGAACATGAATTAATTCATTTTTGCAGTGCTGGATATAAGACCGTGAAAAGTGGATACATCAGCACCGAGACACTTGGGGACATACTCCATGTGACACATGAGACATTTACTGTATCAGCAAAAACGCTTAATAAAACGCTCATAATATATTACAGATTGAATGAGAAGAGATGAGAGGGGCTGTATTTGCAGGGTTGCCAACTTAAAACAACTATGTGGAGACACTTGAATATGTATTTTTCAGAGCCTACTTACTTTTACACCTTTTATTTTTCACCAGCTACTTAATCCAAATACTACGGAGCCCCCCTAGACCCCTAGTGCACTTCTTCCAATCATTCCTGACAGTCCATGCATTGCTGATGTACGGAGCCCCCCTAGATGATGTACTTCGGTAAAGTTAGAAAGAGATTGACAGATTCAAACTTCCTGGATCAATAACTCATAACCGAAACGTTGTTAAAACACCAACGAGGGCTCTTTCTAACCGTAGTAAGGTAAACAACGAGCTACAACCTCATTTTAATCAAAACGAGCCGTAGTCCGAGCTGGACACATAACGTTGGTCTCTATGTGCAGCCGGTTGTGAGACGAGGTTGTCAGGGACCGTCCACAAGTGCAACGCCGAAAATTAGTAGTAGTAGTGATAGTTTTATGTCACCTCCCACACGTAGCGTAATGACGGCCTCACAAGCGTACAACGTGATGACGTGAAAGGTAGAAGCCTTAGCTTTCTGCTGCAAAAAGAATGAATTCAACTTCATTAAACAAATTAGTTATCGCTCAGGGTGATGCACTGCAGACCCCTTCTTACTCACTGCACATCAACATTACATAATTAGCTGTCTACTGCAGATGCAAGGAGGGAAAAACCTACAAAACATTGTAGTTAGGGGGGTTTTGGAACACAGTCACGCTTTGATTTGGTTCGGGTAAAATATCATGATGTTATATTTGTGTGGTTGCCATAGTTCCCATTCAGGTAATAGGCTGGGAATGAGAAGGACAAATCAAACGTGTGTGTAATTGTTCTCCTCTGTTGTAGCTGATCAGTCGGAAAGACAAGGCCACATTTGAGAAGCTGAACTATCTGACGTCCAAGGAAGAGAACTACACCCGCATGAGGGAATACATCCGCACCCTGAAGATGGTGCCCTGTATTCCTTACCTTGGTAAGTCCTCCATCTGTATTTTAACACACATTGCTTTAAATCCTTTTTAAATGTAGTGGTTTCCAAGCCCCTCAACATCTTACACGACTAGTCTGAATTCCAGTCGGCAGGTTTAAGCTCTGCATTGATAGATTGTTTTTACTTAAAGGTGCTTCATTGTCACTCATTGATTTATGCTTTACTCTGTTTTCATGCCTTGCGGTTTGTCTTACCGGTATCGGTTTTCGGAGCTGATTACATCAAAGTACTCTCTCAGCTCTGTTAATTGGAACGGTGATTGTATTCCAGATGTGTGAAAGGCAAAAGGGCTGATTTTAGGTTGTTGGAGTGGTGGCAAGGTTGAAGTTGCCTACCTGAGAAGGAAGCAAGACGCTGGAGGAATTTCTTAGTGTCTCAGATATGAAATGAATCACGAAAGAGTGGAACTGATTTAATTAGATCACTGGAAAACACACGCAGAGTTGTACATCGTTTATTTGCAAGATTGATAACATACAGACTATAAAAAATAATCTTAATGAAACAGCATATATATACACAGAATACCTGGTACATACTGTATCTGCACACTAATACAGTGACTGATCTTTTCAACAGACCAGGAAGACCTTTGGTGGGTAGAGGGGATGGCTGAGTTGTACACACTGAACTGTTTTAAGTTGCTGCTTTTACCTGGAAAACCTGCAATGAGGTTGTATTTGTTATTAAATGTTGTTTTTTTTACGTTTTAAAGGCTTTAATCTATTTCACAATGTCCATGTCCTGAAAGGGTTCCAGGTGGAACCTTTATAAAAGGTGTACTTTGTTCACATACTAAGTGGTCAGAAGACCTTCAGCCCATTGTTTTACTAACTATTGTCAAATAATAAAAAAATTAAGAGGCAAAGGACTTGAAAAGGAAATTATCCTGGCGAATGATATTTACTGCAAATCGTCTAGAAAAGTGTATCAAAATAAATAACCAGATTTCTCTCCTGAATTGATCCCAATCTATATTATACATACATAATATATAAATGTAATATAAGCAGCAATAATAAATCGGAAGTACCAGCAAAACCTATACCTGTAGGATGAAGCAAAACAATAATGCACGGATCCTATTACACCTTACCTTTGCTATTTGAAGCTACATTATGAATATAAAGCAACCAACAAGACTGAAGATCAAATTTCAAGGATTTTTGTGATATAGAAATGGAAACCCTTTGACGTTTGTCCAGTAAAATCTGTTCAGTTTTGACTGACTGAAGTGTTAATGGAAGATGTTCGGATTGGGTCGTATCATCATGGTCACTTTCTTCAGAGAATAAGCTCCTCCTCTGAACTCGGACCAGTAGACCCCGTCCTGGTAACGGCTGCGGTAATGCCCGCCGCGGTACCACACGCCGTTCAGGTTGGAATGAGCACAGGCGTTGTACCACCATCCCCCCTTCTGGTAGTGGGCGCAGTTACCTGGAGACACAAGGAATCAAATCAGACCATCTGATAATCTAGCAATCTGACCTTCTGCTGGTTCAGGGCTAAAGATTGATCATAAATCATTGAGCCCGACAACGGACTACCCTGCTGTTTTCATTAAAGTCTTGCACAATTGGCATTTTTGTATGTTTATTAGGTCCAGAACAATAAAGCTCTCAGCATCTTCCATGCAGCGACCAACCCACTGTCCGTTCTCTGCGGGTGTGTTTCTGCACTGTCTGCATCGATTAGTGTGTACATGCTTCAACAGTCACTCTCTTTACCGTGTGGGAGTTATCATTGCTGTACAAATACTGTTCAAATCTACAGCAACACAGACCGTTGTATGTGGCAGTTGTTCTTGTTTCTCTCGTCTTTATAAATACATTGGTTATCTGATTGCCGGTGCGTTTTGGAAGGAGGTGGAACAGGAAGTGATTGGGGCCGGGGGTCCCACAGACCAACGAGCCGCCGTGTGGCAACCGCAATGTTTCAAATGTCGAGTGGCATGTTCTGGATCCAGGGGTCTTGGCTTGGGAACTGGAGGGTCGCCGGTTCAAGTGTGGACTGGTAGCTGGAGAGGTGCCGAGTCAAGTCATCGAACCCCCTAACTGCTCCAGGAGCGCTGTACTAGTGTTGTCACAATACCAAAATTCAGACTTTGATACGATACCCTGCCTAAATATCTCAATACCGATATTGAAACGATACTACGGCAAAAATAAAAAAAATCAGGAAAAGTAATGGAAAAATATATGACGGAACATGAAACTTAAAATTGCCTGCGTTATGAACCCTCTGAAATGTATGTGTATGGGTATCTAGGAGGGATATGTGATGAATATCAAGGCCCTTGTGTGAATTACCAGCGTTTCCACCAGTGTATTGCATGCCGGCCGGGCCTAAGTTGACTCCCCACTGGGCCTAATCATCGGGGAATTATATACTTTTAAGATGTTTAAGTGAAAGCCCACCAACAGTTATGATTGCTCACTGCATTCCACTCACCCGTGTAGACGTCATGGTCTCTGTCCAGTGTGGTAAACTGCTTGGCGTTGTGCCAGGTAAGAGAGTCTCCAGCGTTGCCGTGGTATCGGCCCACTCGCAGCCGGTAGAAGTCAGCCTCAGCCTCGACGCGGAAACTGGCGTACTCCGCATAGGTCTTGCGTCCGCTCCAGTCTTCCAGAGTCACCAGCAGCTTGTAGGTGCCCTGGTTGGTCAGCCAGTAGATGTTCTCTAGACCTAACCAGTATTCGCCATCAATGTTTCCAAACCCTTGCTGTAGAAAGGAGAAAGACATTGCATTAGTCAGGAGTTACTGACTGACTGTTCTTAACACATGATTCAATAGGAAATGCCACAGCAATTCCCTTTATTTACAAGAAAGAAGCTGTTTTTCCTCCCCTTGGATTCAGCCAATGCCTTCCAGCAACAAACCACCCATGTTTTCCAAGCATCTGTGAAAGACTGGTATGATGTCCGAGTGATAGGCCAAGAGCAGTGGCATAATGGCAGGACATGTTTAAGCTCCTCTCCAGCAGAGCTCAGTGCGTCTGAATCCCTGGTTTCAATTACATCACACATGAGTTCAATTAGGAGGGAGTCCTCGTCCCTGCCAAATGTGAGCGTGTAATTGGCTTTAAGTGCCTTGTTGAGTCATTGAGGGTGGGTAGGGGAATGATTGGGTTGGGGGGACAACTTGGAAGTGCTCCTCCGTGCTTTGGTCATGAGTTTAAACTTTACAGCAGAAGTAGAAGTGTATCCATGTTGGGATGTCCTCACTTGAGGCCACAGGCTGTTAATCTTTGGCAACTGAATGTTTCACTCTGTGCACCAGTTATTTACGTAACGTCGAGTTCCACCGGTAGTAACTGGAAAACCCAGCGTGGTTATGAAGTCCTTGGATCAGTGCACCGACTGCAACACCGAGACCATGCTTGGCTCATATGAATTGATTTCAGCTCTGTTGTTCTGATCTCATAGATTTGATTTTGTGGAGTTTTTCTTACAATTACTCACGTCTTACACAATGAGATGGATTCGCCAAACAGTTTGTTTTGCAAGACTGACTAAACGGTGCAATAAGTGTGTGCAATAATTCAGCTGGGCAATACTCTGGTTTACTCTGGCATTAATACTGCATTTATTTATACTGTGCACTTAAAATAATATTCTTATTTATTTATAATATTCTTGTATTTTTACACACTTTATCATAGATCCCATTTTGTCAGGATTATTATTTACAGCTTTATAAATTGTAGTATACATACTCTACTTATTTCTTAATTCTATTTTACCATTTTTATTGTTATATTGTAGTATAATGCACATATTTTTACATACAGTACAAATTTCTTATTTCTATTTTCTTATAATTTCTCCAAGTTTATATTAGGGATTGTCGATTTGACAATGAGTACATCGCCGGTTGGTATCTTTGGGCGATTTTTTTTTTGGCCGATATTTGTCATTTTATTTTGCTAATTTAATCGTCCACCAGAACGAGAGCCGCTCAGCCGCTACTCAGCAGGCAGAGAAAGATAGCGGGGGGGAAACGACGTGCAGAGCCAGCATATTTTTCATATCGAACTCGGTGAAATAAGAGTTTATTTTGACCAAACCAGAGTGGGTGATTGTTGGAAAGACAAACCAAGACGGTTTTGATGAGTTTTATTTTGTTTCTGTTGAGTTTGAATGAAGTTTGTTTTACGATGCTCCGCCGCTATAACAGCTGATTGCCCAGCTGAAACTACGGCAGTGGTGGAGGGCAACTATATCGGTTGGAAGTTTTATACATATTTCTACTCTAGAATGGGAGCAACTGTAACGTAACCCAATCTTGTATCTCAAGAGACTTCGAAATTTGGTCCAAATTATTCTGGAGCACACAAATTAAAGGCAACATACTTTATGATTACTAATGTTTCAACGCCAGGTGCGTCTGATGAAGAAGCACGTCGTTGATCCTCAGGTTTTTCTTCTATGGCACCATGAGGTTGACATTTGTTGTTTTGAGTGAAACGTCTCGACAACGTGGGAATGGATCGTCGTAAAATTTGATACAGACATTCATGTTCCCCTCAGGATGTATTTTCATCACTTTGATGATCCTCTGACTTTTTATTTAGCGCTGCCATCTGGTCAAAATTGTATTTTTTTTCCCCTATACATTGGTTTATTACCAAGTACTTGAGGAAACTAATGACATTGTCCCATCAGCCTCAGCCGTACTTTGTATTTTGTGCTAATTAGCAATGCTAACACGCTAAGATGATGAACATTATACCAGTTTAACATCTGGACGTTGTATTTTTGTGCATGTTAGCGTGCTGACATTAGCATTTAGCTCAAAGCTCCACTGTGCCCACTCACAGACTCTTGTTTAAAAAGTTGAAATGATTCTGAGCCTGTTAGGTCCTAAAATATAACACTCCATCTCCATTTAATGCAATGGATGCTGAGATCTTTGCAGCTCGATTTCTCAGAACTGTCAAGTCCTTATTACCTTGTACGTGTCCCAGTTCCTAAAGAAGTTCACAGCGCCGTCCTGACGTCTCTGAATGACCGTCCAGCCACCGGGGTCGTGTCTCTGGTCACACCAAACCTGCATGAGTCGGTTGCCGTTGTCTGGTTTCAGGAGGTACATGCCGCTGTTGGTGTATCCGCCCTCCAGAGCCTCAAGACAGTCTTTGAAAGGACCTGCAGGAGAGATGGACATGCTGACTAACAAAGCTGTTGTATGATGCATATTGATCTACAAAGGCTTTTCATGAGTGCCATCAATTTTCACCGACATGCTATTGTCATCATCAATATAATTCTAACAACCTGTACAAGTAACAGACTCTGCAACTTCAAATAAAATGGTAGAACATATGGACGGAGTGCTCCTGGAAAAGTGAAGTCACTGTTGACCATGTGTTTTTTATGCCAAATATGACGAATGCTTTCCAGTGTCAGGCAGCAGTAAATATTACCGTGAGCAAAAAAACGGCACTGTATTTCTTAGTAACCACGGAAGACATTTCATGAAAACAACACATTTAAAGGACCAATATGTTATATATTCACTGTAATAAATCATAAAGTGACCATGATATGTCATCGGAGATTAAGGAAACATGCTGAATTGAAATACTGGCTTCTCCGACAACAAAGCTACAGCCAGTAACGGAAATTTCCATTTCGGTCCGGAACGTCTGTTTTTGTTTTGGATTTTGAGTGATCTCGTCTGCTGTCCATTTGGACACCCTGTTGCCACATATGAGACAAATTGTCACGCAAATACAGGCTTCTGCAGTCATGGAAGCAAGCTAACAAACTGGATCAACAGTGTTAACGTTAACGTTAGATTCTACCCGACCTGAAAAGCCTCGGCTCATCTCTCTGTGGTCCGTGTGCAGATGGGTTATAAAGGCAGCGAGTATTTGAGAAACACAGCCGCTGAAGTGATTCCGACTACTGCTGGCCAGACGCTAACGCGGTCACGTCTAGAAGGTAACCCTCAAATTGCGATAATTTGCACTAACTGCTCTCAGTCACACCGGCTCTAATGTTTTGAATTTTAGTGCCATTTTAAACGCTAGCTGTCAGTCCTACATATTGTTGCTTTAAATGGTTATACTTCTCACCATACTATTATGAGCAGTGGTTACATGGTTTAATTTTTCCACTTTGGAATCATAGAAAACTTTATGATTTGGATCATTGCTGTAAAACTACGCCATGTGTGGTACACTTACTGTAACACCACATGGCCTGGGTTCAGATAATTTCTGAAACTAAAAATCAGCATTTATATTTTATATCTGGAAAATCCAAGAAAAATAGCTACTAATTCAGTTGGCTTTTTTAAATCTTCTTTTTTTGTGTGTGTGTGTTTCCATTTGTGGCAGTGGTTAGCACTGTCGCCTCACAGCAAGAAGTGTTCTGGGTTTGAATCCACTTGGGTTCTTTCTGTATGGAGTTTCTGTTCTCCTCGTGTCTGTGTGGGTTTTTACGGTCCAAAGACATGGAGGTTAGATTAATTGGCGACTAAATGTCAACTGGGATCGGCCCCATGACACCGCGATAAGCGAGTTTAGCAAATGGATGGTTTTTAATAAGGTGTGATGCAAAATAATGCTTATTTTTGACTAATGTGACTATTTAGACTAAATTTACAAAAGAAGGTAAACAGGCAGTTAATAGATTACATTACATTTAATTATCTGACACTTTTATAGTATACTATAAATCATATTCATTTATCAAGATTAATCATGGACAATCATGCGATTAATCGCGATTAAATATTTTATACGCCCTAATCTTAATCTTTCGAAAGGTATGTCAAGCAACTCAGGATCTCAAAGCAAATGAGATGATTTAAAAACCTCTTCCTCAATTTGAATTTGTGACACTTTCTCTTTTGTGACCTCAACAAAAGTCAAATTGTGCCCATTATGACCATTAGATAAACGTACGGATGATTCTGATGCGGATATGGTAACATCAATGAAGCTGACCAGATATTCCTGTTTAATCTAAGCTTGCATTGTTGTAAACTAACTGTTGACAACCACAAACAAGTTACTGAAGACTTATTATAAAGATATTTTAGGGACATCAGTTGCAGCTGTAATCCTTCAAAAAAGGCCTCTTTGATCTTCTGTATGCGTGTTCACAGTGAGATTTATTACTGTAGAAGAAACGTTTCCCCAGCTTTGTGAAGAATTGGAAAATGTGTGTGTGGCCTGTGTCTGCTGCAGACCTCAGTGGAAGACATGAAAGTGTCTGTGTGGTCATCTACTTACCAGAAGGCTCGCTTGTAAAGCTGTATGTAGCACTTGGCATTGTGGGCAGCGGAGGTGGTAATGCTTTGGAGATCTGGTCATTCTGAATGTCATTAGTCATGGGTTTGTATGTGTTGCGGGTGTAGGTAGGTGGGTGGAAGGGTCTGTAGCCTCCAGGAGACAATGGAGGCATCTGAAGAGGAGGCTGAGGCATCACCGGAGGCTGAGGGATCACCGGTTGCTGTGGACGGGCAGGGCGGCTCCTTTCCTGCACCACGCCGTACGAGTATCCTCCCCGCTTACAGTGCTCCTCCAGATGCACCAGGAGAGCGCTCTGGTTATTCGCTAAGGCCGACAGATGCTGGTACTTATGTTCCAGGTCACGGTAGCGTGAGGCCTTCCTCCCAATCTCGTTCGTGTGGTTGAGCACACGGGTCTCCAGGTGCGACACCTCGAGAGCATTGTCCCGTTTGCGGATAATCTCGTGCAGCAGCTGCATGTAGAGCTGCGTAACCCTGGAGTTCATGTTGCGGCTCTCTTTGCGCAGTAGCTTGACCTCGTTGAGAACCCCGCCATCTACCTCCACCAACTGCTGCAGCACTTCAATCTGCTGCCGGTGCTTCTGCAGCTCGGTGTTGAGCAGCTCAAGCTCCTGCTTGTTGACCCGGTTCTCCAGCAGGGCCTCGGGCTCCTGGGAGTTCACGCAGATGGCCCCGTTGTTTTTCTGCTGAGGGACGATAAAGGTGTAAGAACACTTGTCCGTTTGGGAAGCGCTGTGGTCAACCACGGAACGCTTTTGCCGTTTCGGCGCGTAGATAAACTCTCTCTCCAGGATCCCATCACTGTCCCCGATTTCCTGAGTCTCTCCCTGGAGAGAGGACTTGGGTCCAGAGAGCAACAGGAGCACCAGCAAAACCACCACAGGGAGAATCATAGCACAGTCCTGCTGCACCCGATCCAAGATGATTTCTGGAACAGAGGGGGAAGAGATTATCAGTAAATGTCTATTCTCTCACATCATTCACTGCCACTGCCATCTGCCATATTGGGGATGGACCAGTTATTGGATGCAGCCACCTCTCTCTGCCTGTAGTCACCACCTTGTAATCTCGCTCAATGTCCTGTCACGAGTAATAGCCTATCAACGCTGAAGGCTACTGTGCTACAGATGGACAAAGAGGAACGCAGACTGGACCGAATGTAATGCAGCAGATAAAGCTGAAGATGCAATAAACATCACGATCCTCTACGCTGAAGTTGCAACCAGAGATGTGACACATGACCAGATTATCATAGTTTTAAAAATGCAGTGATGCTACACCGGACGTATACTATATAATTACATTAAATTACATACATACTGCAAATGTAAATATCGGTCTCCTTGATTACTAATAATCGGTATCACTATCAGCCCTATCAGTAGACCCCTGTGCCATATTACATATTTTTTGCAGTTACTTTGTTGTCATCCCAAACATTGCATTTTGCATATAGCATTACTTATGGTCACAATCTTCAGGTGCTTATAACTGCATTCATTAGGGCCGGAGCACATACAGCGCCGAGCCTTTTCTAGTCTTTTCAAACTAAAACTACTTAGTTAGGTTTAGGAAAAGATCGACTTGGTTAGGCTTAGGCAACAAACTACTGAGTTAGGTTTAGGAAAAGGTCACGGTTTGGGTTTAAATAACACCAGAAGTGCCATACCTTAAGTACGGAATTTATGTGACAAAAATTACTTAGATAGCTTTAGGAAAAGATCGTGGTTTGGGTTAAAATAACTCTGGAAGTGCCGTAACTTAAGTACGGATGTTACGTGACAAATAAATCCAACTTTTAATTCTGGTTTCACACGAGACACGAACACCGGTCTCCTGTGTGAAAAACCTGTGTGTGTCCCGGTTCACAATTATGTGGATTACATACGAATTGATTTCGTGCTGACCATCCCAAAAAAAATGTGAAATTCGCGTTTATGTACACGAATCAATACATTCAATTTCGTGACTATTTCACAAACTGCTGTGCGACTGGGCTGGAACTTTTCTTCGCCTCCCCAGAGTCAACAATGCTGCAAGCAGCACTTCGGAAAAAAGGGCACGCGCTCCGAACGGGGACTGAACTACAAAAAGATATGACTAAGAAGGCTTGCTCAGGAAAATTTGTTCCTTATTTCCAGTCTTGGCTCTAAGCTTGTATACTGGCACGCCATGTTTTCGTGATGATTCTCTTGGTCTTGTGGGAAAAAAAATGCCATCACAACATTGGAATGAGTCTCTTTGTTGGAGATGGTAGTTACTACATAATAAAATGGTCATCCATTTTCCCACCAGAGTCTGTGACTGTCTAGCTGAGGGTTTTCTCTTGTTGAAAGTGAAATTCATTACTCACACAAGTGGACCATAAGAGACTTTGATATGTGAGCAGTAATTTTGGTTCATATTTCTGGCCTATGGCCTCATAGTCTTTGCTCTTGGTCCATGATTTGGCCTGAATCGTTGAGGCTACGGTCTGTTTTTTCTAAAAGCTATTTTCAACAGTGAGAATTTTCCTGGAATCTGGGAACTTTTCCACAGAAGCATATGTTCAGTCTTAGCCCCTCATCTAAAGGTAGTAGCTTCTTATGGCCCGCAAATCTGCGCTACTGACTGATGCATACCGCAGCAGACAAATAACCAGAGAAGAACAATATTAAAACAACCAGAACATCTTTGCTACTTTGAAGACAGGCGTCAAGTCGCTCTTGTGTTTTTAGTCTCCCTTTTCATCCTCTACAGTTCTCTTAAAGTGACTGTATATATACGTTTTTACATGTATAAATATTTTTTGATAGAATTTTTATTGCCAATGTGTGAACAGGTTGTCACCTAACCTAAAAAAATGAGACCTTCCGCGACTTTCTATCGCAAACATCACAGTTGCAAAACTGTAAATGTAAAAGTATAAATAACTCAAGCTTCACCGTAGCTTTTTATCGAATATGTTATCAGTTTAATTTCTCCGATCTTTGCAGTTCATGAAAGCCCTCTGACTTTTTTAGTTTCTGGGACTTTTTCATCAGTTGGCCTGTCTCTGAGCCTGGGCTAGTCTCTCTGGAGCTGGAGTTTAATATACTCAATAAACAGTGGTTCCGTTTATACAACTTTGGTTGTCAGTGTTGACAGATATACGGTCATAAGTTTTGGGCTGCACGTAGACTAAAGCTCAAGCGATAAGTCGATTAATCGATCGACACAAAAAAGAAAATGCCAACCATTCCCTTCAGCTTGTTCAATGTGAGGATTTGTTGCTGTTTTATATCACAATAAAATGAATATCTTTGGGGTTTTGGACTGTTGGTTAAAGACAACAAAACATTTGAAGACGTCACCTTTGCGCTGGGACGTTGTGGCGGACATTGTTTTCACTGTTTTTTGACGTTAAATTGCTAAACGAATATCAATTAATGGTAAAAAATGACCTGCAGATTATTAGATAATAAATATTGTTGGTTGCAGCCCTAATGTCAAATGTTATCCGCTACAGTATGGTCTATATGGTCTATGTTGGTTTGACAAATAGAAAAGAAAATGAATGAAACAAGAAATAATACACATTAACCACTAACACTCACACAGATGTAGACTGAGTCTCAGGCACGCCCCCACTCCCACATGGTTACTGTCAACGTTGGCACCTATTTTGTTTGGCCGGTTTTCCCTCTGCTGTTTAACAAACTCAACTTGTTTGACATGTACGGTATAAAGCTGTGGAAATGGAAAGTAAATGAACACGACAGGAAGCTCTTACTCCTGAAAGAAATAACAATCGTAGGAGGTGTGAACTACATTGAAGCTAATCCAAGCTCCTCTGTGTTCTGATGCAGTTAACAGACTGAGCTTATTATTTCCATAAGACCGGTGTTGAGGTGCAGTGTTGTAAATGCATGTGGTGCTAATGTTTATAGGCCAGCTGCGGTAGAATCTGAAGATTTTCCCCTCAGCCTTTTTTCCATTTAAATTCTAAGCTCCTGAAAATGTACTTGTAGCTCGCATAACAATATTACATGTACCACTGATTTACCACTGCAGACTGGAGGATGTTTCACCTTATTTAAATCATGACATAATGTCTTGAAATGATGAGAAGCATGACATTAATTGATTGATCAGTTTTTAAGGAAAACATGTGATTCATTACTCCAGAACTGCAACGTGGAAGTCCATGGTGATGAGCATGGATCCATCACACTGATGCCGTGTTATTTCATTATTTGTTCTGACTGAGCAGCTACTGGAGACTAACTGATTCTGCTGCTACTAAAGACAGACGACAGGGAAATATGAGGTCCAGTCTGAGGGAGTTGTAAATGGCCCTGACTGCCAGGATGTGCAAAATACAGACACATGAATGAGATCTTTGTTGTCTGCAGGCAGTGTTGATTATGTACCTGGGTGGGGGCTTACATCCACTGAGGGCTTCTGCTGTCACACTAACAATGTTACCGTCTGGCTTGGTGCACTCAGCTTTGACTCCAGAGGTCTGTTAGATTTGCTTAACAGTTGCATCAGAAAGACAAACGCACTCCATCCAACAGTTCAGCTTGACTACTTCATTTAACTGTCTCTGCCTTCAATTTGTAAAATCCTGGCTTTTATGAGGTAGTAATTCCACAACGTTCAGCGCACATAAACTTTGTGCAGAAAAGTGCCGTCAAAGTTAACGCGATAATAACGTGTTGATGCAAATTTGTTTTAGCGCCACTAATTTCTTTAACGCGTTAACGCAACTTGCGATTTTTAGGTTGTAGCGGGATCAGCTTTAAAGCTAGAGTGAAGACACTGGCATCATATGAAACTAAAAAAACCTCATACTGTTATACTAGCTTGTCGTGAAGGAGGCTAGATAACGCTCCAAACTTATGCTATATTTTGGCAAGGAAAAACTGGCATGGCCATTTTCAAAGGGGTCCCTTGACCTCTGACCTCAAGATATGTGAATGAAAATGGGTTCTATGAGTACCCACGAGTCTCCCCTTTACAGACATGCCCACTTTATGATAATCACATGCAGTTTGGGGCAAGTTATAGTCAAGTCAGCACACTGACAGCTGTTGTTGCCTGTTGGGCTCGAGTTTAGAATATGATTTGAGCATATTGTTTATGCTAAACGCAGTACCTGTGAGGGTTTCTTATGAATATTTGTCATTGTTTTGTGTTGTTAATTGATTTCCAATAATAAATATATACATACATTTGCATAAAGCAAGCACATTTGCCCACTCCCATGTTGATAAGAATATTAAATACTTGACAAATCTCCCTTTAAGGTACATTTTGAACAGATAAAAAATGTGCGATTAATCGCGATCAACTATGGACAATCGATAATCTAGATTAAATATTTTAATCGATTGACAGCCCTAATAAAAACATATCAGGTCTACAAATGTAATTTGATTTGTCTATCATGCAGTTATATGATTGTTCATGTATATATTTGAAGTTGGTCCGTTCTGGAGCCCTGTATTGGGATCGGATCGGAACTGAAACAAAGTGAATTGTGCTTCTTTAATATTTGCTAATGAGACACAGAAAAAGACTTTAGATGAAGGATTTCTAGTTGTTTGACAAGTGATTGAGCGCAGTGGTTTGAAGAGCACTGCAGGAGTGTATCTGCCTCTGTGCTGTAATGAAGATGAAGTGTTCATTTCCTGCTCTCTGCGGAACATGACACAAAGTAATCCATCCCAGCCCAGGAGGAACCGAACAGGAAGACACAATCACACATCACTTCTCAACTTCTATATCTAGATTATACTCATAAATGCTGAAAGTTGACTCGCCAGTGAAGCTGATAAAATATGTGTGCTTCCATATTTCACTGGTAAATGTGGGTGTGCATACGTTTATCAGTGGTCATTACATGGTTAGATTTGTCTCTTCACACACAAACCACATGTCTCTGACGATAATGAAGTCTGTCCATAGCTACAATATGTCAGAGCTTCTGTCAGATCTCTGGGAAATGCAGCACGGACTCCATAAAACCAGTCGGACCCAGATCACCATCTGTCAGATAAACTTCTAAACGGTGTCAGCAGACACATACACAACCACACAGAGAACAAACAAAGCTCTCCGTGGTAGACGTCACAATCGCTCAGCAGCAACCAAAGTGATAAATGAATTTGTCAGGCATGCTTTATCCCTCCTCGTCTCCCGCTTCTCTCTCTATCTTTGTCACTGTGTCTGTTTCTGGCACTCATTCATTCTCACACACACAGCATGAACAGTTGCTGGGTGCTTCCAACTCGTCTGCGCCGCAAACGCACGTCGGCGTCTGGACACAAAGGCATTACAGGCCTGTGGAGCTCTTTAAACCACGGGGGGGTCGGGAGCAAAGAGACACCCGGCTCTCCTCATTCAGCAGATTCGGTTCAAGTGTTGGCTGACTAATGAACGACTTAAATAAGTAACCGGTCAGCCCCGTGTCTAGCTGCTGGAGCTGAATGGATTGAGCTATCCTTTCATTAGTCTGTGACTAACATCCTCCCGTTCTGCCTCAACATGCTGCGTGATGAGTCTCACTGAAAAGGTTCATTCAGTCTTTGATTTGTGGTGTGTTGCACTTTAAGCAGTCATAACATCAGCTGTAACGTGGCACAGTTTGAGACTTTTACATAATCGCACAATTACTCAACTAAGTGACCTCATTGTGAGGAAAATTTATATTTCTTCTTTTCAGAAAAACACGCCAAGACATGAGTGGACCAGAGGAAATATACATGGCAGGGTGTCTTCCTATTACAGTCTCCTAAATATTCCAGCAGCTTTGCATAAACAAATGACGGATCCCTTAAATTAGTTTTTAAAGGAATATTAAAGGTTCCCTGTGGAGTTTTAGACCTCAAGTAGCGCTGTAGAGCACTTGAGGTCATGCAGGTTCCTGTTTTTCTTTGTCTCATGTCACCAAAGAGTTTAGAAGCAAAGAGACGAAACTCCGCTAGATGGCGCTGCGGTAGCGCTGCCGCCATTTTGGACTGAAAACGCCAATATGTAAATGACATACTGTATATCCGGTTCTGCCAGTTTCCTGCTAGCTGTATGCGGCCGTAATAATGGATATATTGGCTGTAATTCATCACTTTTATTATCTTATAATACACCAATGGGCTGTATGCTGTAAGCCTGTACTGTGGTGGATGTATTAACGCCTCTGTCCCCAAACACCCGGCTATCGGCCAGTAGCTAGTAGCGCTAGTAGCATGACATGAACAGAATTTAATGTAGCTGTAGGCTATTTACTAACACGCAGGGCAAAAGCACACAACACAACCTCTTATACATCCATGGTCTGTGGTCTGTTGGATATTGATTTTGGATCCTTGACATGAAAAAGTTTGCGATAGCTCTCAAAAATAATGTCTCTCTGTAAAATAATTAGTGAACTGTTTGTCATAATGGTTTTAATTAAACTTTATTTTACCTGATTTATAGAATATTATTTTACAGGGCAAACACACAAGGCTGTGATAAATAATAAAAATAATAATTTAAATAATAATAATAATTGTCCAAAATGATGAAAAATTGCCTATTTTTAAGTCAAAAACCTTCAAATTTTCTTAGAGACCCAAACCCAATATCTTCTAGTACCTTTTATTCACAGTAGACGTTCAGAATGTGTCTCTGTATAATATGTAGGAGCATCCTGACTGGGACGCTGCTCCTACAATGTGAATGAAGAGCTCCCACACCTCAGCTCTGCATGCATACCTGCCAGGCTATAGGCATCCTATAATATATTATAGAGCGATGCTATAGACTATAAACAACAGAGGAAAGCACTTTAACTATTAACACTATATACAAACACACCACTTAACCCTATAATGTTCCAGTGTGAATATTATTGGAGTATTATAGGCCTACTATAGAAGATGCGTAGCCCAAGTATTATAATATAGCAAACTGATTATGTCTGACGCAGTATAACATGCTTAAAGAAATAATGAATAAATAGGAATAAGTTGCAAGAGATTGCTGATACCGACTGAAACACACGCAAACATGTGAGTCCAGAGCTCCTGGTTCCACACCAGTGTAACAACTGGCTGCCCAAAAACACCTGATGTACTCTTACAGAACAAACTGTATTCATGTGGACTCTCTACTCTTGACTATAAATAAGAAGACATCAAATAAAATAGTCATTGATGAGAGGACAGTGACTGTAAGTTTGACTCCTTAAACCCCACCGACACACCGGTAGGTCGGTCAGAACCAAGTCTTGCTGTGAAGTAAATCTCTGTCCAAACCCGCAGAACTTTAACTTCCCAACAATACCAAATCTGTCAGGCTGAAAAAAAATTACACACAAGACATCTAGAATATTTCCAGCTAAAAGAGTCCTTGGTTTGAATATTTTTTTACAGAATATATAGGCTACCTTATTGTCAGGGTGGATTAAGTGTATTTTAATATCGTTAAAGGGGAGCAAAGGGAAGGAAAACTGTGTGTTAAGGGTAAAACAGTTAGTGAGTGTTGGTACAGCGGGCACAGAGCACAATCCAGTATTCAGTGTGTTGCATATGAAATGAAAATGTCAGGTCAATTGCCCCACTCACCTCCACTTGTCTCTGTTTCCTTATACTCCCCGCCTTCCTGGCAAGTTTGACAAGTCCTCACTAGTCAGAGTCATTCCTCATTTCCTCTGCGTGTTGCCCGTTATTCTGTCAGTGGAACGGCTTCATAGTATTCCCTTTTACCTGCTGTCACAATCAGTTCTCTGTAAAGACCATGAGGAAGGTGTGATGATGTCTCTGCAGAGCGAGATGTGTTTTGTCAGTCCTCACGTGTCCAATCAAGCAGCAGCAGCAACAACAACAACAGCTTTCCTGTTGTGACTTCATTCATCTGCACAAGAGGATTTTTCCACCTTTCTCCAGTGATGAGTCACGTCTGCTCCTCAGTTATAATCTCTTCCTCCCAGAGACTCGACCTCCCTCTGTCTTCTTGCCATTACGAGTGAGACACTTATTTTTTTCTTGAAGTAATTAAGCAGTGAGCCATGGCGACGCCCCTTTCCCCTCCCCTTGACAACAGGGAGATCATGGAGGAATTAGACGGAGGCTCCCAGTCCCCCCATTTAAACCCTTGCCCCCTGCAGACCCCCAACCCCCCCCGCATCTCTCAGCTCCACAGTCCTACTTTTTTTTTTTCCACTGCTCTCCCCGCAGCCGGCCCAGGACTCCGTCTGTGGAGGAGACGTGGAGAGCTGACCAGCAGGCGCATGTGTTGCAGTAAAGGTCACAGGTTTGGAGCATGTGGATCTTGACCTGTACTTACTGAGGGAAGCTACAGGAAAGAGAGATGTTTACCTTATATTTTCTCCTGTTTGTTTTTCTCCTGGTTCAGCACTTCCAATAAATTGATGGATTTTTGCTGCAGGAACTGGAAGTGACCTTTCTTGTAGGGAAATAATAATATTAAGGATATTAATAATTAATCGTTAAACGAAATATTTAAAAATAGCTGAAAAATTGAGCAAAACTCTGAGGAGAATAGCTGGTCCACCTTAACAGTCCACCTTAAGTGTTGTGGCTCGGGTCTTGAGGAGTTGTAGCATTTATTCACCGACAAATAAACGGTACACACAATGCTACAGCCACGTTCACAGCTATAACGCCACCCACAACCCCACACTCACTGCTGCCACACAAACACTGTCTGTCGGACACTCCCCTAACGGTACGCCGAGTTGACAGACCGTATGTGTGTGTGACAATGGCGAGCACGAAGCCACCAGCAATCTTACATTTCATGTAGTAGATCAGCCCCATTGTCTCCGATATCCGATCCAGCTATTTGAGTCGGTATCAACCCGATATCCAATAACAACAACAGTTCGGTAAAATAAGTCATTGACTTTTAGTTTCACACAGGACACAAACAGTGCTCTCCTGTGTTTGTTTGACCCATCCATCTATCCAATCCGACTTCCTCCTCACGAGGTGTTTGTTACTCTTTATAGTACTACGTCGCCTGACTTCCTCCTTGGCTCCGTCATAATTGCTATGGCCACTAGAGGTCGGCGTCACCTTCTTGTATTCGTAATGGTGATCAACCACCAACGGCATTCTGAACCTACTAGTTTGGCAGCAATGAAACATAACGGATGCCAACTGCCGTAAAACTTCGAAGAAGAAGAAGAACCGACTAGTAGATGTAGCAGGCCCCTTCTAACCCATATCTATGAAGCTGATAACCACACACATTCAATCGGCTGATATAATTTGAAGTGGGTGGCTAAAGAGCAGTGTCTTTGTGCAGTTCCCAAATTTCTTTGTATCTCATGCACTCGCCCAAGGATACCCATGTATATGCAGAAGCGCACAGCAGCATCATACATTTCCCTGCAGCAATACAAGCAATACACCAACAAAAGAGTGCTAGCCAGTAAACATGCATGTAAACAGTGCAGGTCTAAAAAATGGCTTTACATAATGTTCTATGTGGAAGGAAATGCATTCAACATGTTTATCAGGCCTCACGGATACACATAATGTGTTTGGGTAAGAAAAACTCAATATAAACAAAAATGTATTTGTCATCAAAGGATGCCTTTAAGTTTGTATTCCACCCAAAAAGTAGAAGCTACATAATGACTTCTTTTAGAACAAAGGTCATCAAGGTTCCCCATTTCCAATCAGCAGCCCCCATTACCCAGAGAGGAAAAAGTCCATTATTTTGTCTTCAAGACAACTCTTACATAGAGTCTGTAAGCTGAGATGTTTATCTGTGAAACCAGGCAGGGGACTTTGCCAAAAGCAGAGGTGGAGTCTGGATAAAGTGTGTTATGTTGTCATAGTAATTACTGGTTACATAACACCTGACAAAAGACTTTTCAATAAACATTCAGTGACTTTTTGTTTTTAATTGCATGTGATGTATGATAGGCTTTTTTAATCCGTGGATCAAAACAAGTGGCCTTCGTCTCGGAGAGGTCTGATGGGCGAGGAAGATGGTTATCCTCTGAGACATTCGGAGAAACTTTACCTCTTTGGAAAGCGATGCTCATGTTGATTCGTGCTTTTGTTTCAGTTCCAAAAATGTTTACAGGGGACTTTTTCAGGCGGTTTAGCGTCACGCTTGTAGCTTCAAATGAGCTGTATTGTAATCAGAACGTGGCAGAAATATTGTGGAGTAGGTTGCACTATGAAAGTTAGCGGAAGATGTGGCTCTAGTCTGGAGAGTATCATTCACACATTTACTCATTATGACTCAAAAGTCAACATCATATCTGACAAAAGAAACTCTACAGTGAGTGCAATAACAACATTATCGCCAATTCAAATTCCCGAAAGGAAATATTATGATACTCATTCAAGTGAACTTCATGCAATGTTGAAACATGCCTCAGAGCACATCCAGATGCAGCAGAGTGTAATACCAGAGCCGTGATTCCTTCCTTCCTTCCTTCCTCTATTTGTGTTTTAACAAAGAGAAATTCTTGGGACTTCTTGTAATGGCTTTTGTGTGTCGGGCGATCCCGTGTCTTTTCCTTTCTGTGCTTCATGAAGGAGGACGTGCCCCAGCCTGTGACCACTCTCTAGTCTCTGTCTTCTCTATTCATGCACACAGTCTGCTCTGATAATGACCTACAGCTACAACTGCTAGGCAGCAGGTAGTCAGGAAAGAGCAGTGGGCTATGAACCACCTTTCCTGCTGCAGCTTCATTTAGACCAGAGGCCTTTAATTACTACGAAGCAAGTTCTTCTCGTTATCTGGCTTAACGAACCCTAAGAACGGCTTCTAAAGTGCAGATTATTAAAAACTCTGGTCACTTTGTATCGGGGTGGACGTGTAAAACGGAGCGTTTGGGAAACGATGACGTCATTTATGCATGAGTGATGACAGGAATCCCAGCTCCCCCACGAGCAATATCTGTTATTGAACTGACTGTAATGAAGCCAAAGGAAAGGGAGCGAGAAGGGTGGTAACAAAATTCCTTGACCCTTAACTTGTGATCTCACTTGTGGTGACATGTAAATATTAAGGCGAGCGATTGGAGTTGTTTTTGGAATCGAGTGTGGACGGAGACATATTTTGTAAAACAAAGATCGTGTGAGCAGATTATTATTTATTTATTTATTTTTTTTAAATGGAGGGGAAAATATCTGTATACGTGTAGACAGGGCCTTGAACACCAGCAAGAATCCTTGCTACCTTTTTTCAAAACAATATATGGTGTCATTTCACTCCCTAGAAACATCTTTGGCAGAGTGCACGGACTCTGGCTTGCGATGCATGTTTTCCATATAACAGCCAACTGTGCACTCTGGCTCAAACCCTGTGTGTGCTGTTGCTGAGTTATAAATACAATGGGGCTGAATGAGCCTCCATAGACTTTAATGCATTAGGGCCTATATACAGTAAATCATAACCTGTCGGACGTTATCATACTGTACAGCACAATGGGCAATACCGAGTATCTTGAAATATCAATGGAGTTTGTGGTGCATATAGTGGCTGAGATTTAAATACAATTGATGTCTATGGGATTGTAGTTAAAGGTGCAGTGTGTAGGATTTGGCGGCATCTAGCGCTGAGGTTGCAGATCGCAACCAACTGAAACTTCTCCCGTGTGCCAAGTGTGTTGGAGAACTAGAGTGGATGACGCGAAAACATGAAAATGTGGGTTTTATTTCTTTAAAAGGAGGACGACGGTGGGGGGCAGTGTGAAAGTAATGTATTCGGTGCATGCCCAAACACTGTGTAACACCGGTAACACTGACTACCGCCTATTGTGAAGCACCACTATTGCAGTCTGAGTGAAGTGATGTAGCAGAATGAGTGTCTGAACGGTATAATGAGTTGCTAGCTGCCTTGGGACTGGGCTTCTCCGTGTGGAGACAGGAAGCAAAGCCGTACGGCTCTGCAGAGCCGAGCACAGCTGAAACGCATTACACCCAGCACATGTCTCTATTAGGATGACATCATCGGCAACTATGTGTTAAGCATTTCATGTTGTGTTATGCAGATGTAATATTTAGGCTGGAGCTGCCAGCACAGCTGATATCATGGACAGCCAGTAGATCTCAATGGGATTTGGGTGTAGCATTAAAAATGCATTAGGCAGTGGAAAGATTTTTAGGCCAGGATTTGTAGTTCCTGGAGTTTCAAGCAACACTTCTTCTATATTTGAAGACAACATTATAATGGAGTTTCATTCGTCTTCTTGATGTCTTACAGTTGTTTGCACTGCCAGCAGCGTGCTAGTTGGCTTCACTTTCTTGGTTTCTTTCATCATTACAGGCGCAGCTAAAATGCTGAGCTTTGAAATACATCAAACGCTGCCTGAGGTGCAAACCCAATATTTCCACAACTGGTCTCCATCTTTCCCTGCCCTCATCAGTTGAGCCTTTTACAGTTTTACATGCAGTCTGCACACAGCTTGTAAACTTTGTGTATAATCATTAATGATGGTGGCTCTCTCTGCTTTTTTCCCTGCTCTACTCAGGCGCCTGTCCAGCTAGTGGCCTGCCACGGGCTACTCTGTGACTATTCTGATTTCACGTCCTCCACAGTTACCTCCTCAACTACAACTATAGACTTCTGGTCTTAATCATATTTAACAGGGTTGGAAATAAAACATTTTGTCCAACTGCCACTGTGGCTGATGGATTCCAAAATCTACCAGCCACTTTTTTGGGGGCTGGTGAGTGAAGCAAATAGCAGCTACTTGCATATTTGACCAGCATTAGCCTCATACTTGCCATCCCTCCCGATTTTTCCCGGTTTCCTCCCGGGGTCACAGTTCTCCCGTATTTCTCCTGGTTTATGAGGTGAATGCTGACATGTAGTGTCAAGTGCTTTGAGTGGTCGGAAATGCACTATATACTGTAGATGCAATTCCATTTACCATTTAAACCTGAGGCAGCAATACGCCAGAGTGTAGCAATACGCCAGAGAGTAGCACCCAAATAACAATAAGAAAACGATATTGGTTTGATTTGGAGCGGAGCGGATATGGAAGCTTTATTTTTCATTTGTTTGTTGCCACACTGTTGTGTTGTGATTGATAGGTCTATCTATTTATTTTTTTGTGTGTGTGTGTGCATGTACTTCATTCTGTTCTTTAAAAGATTAAATCATAACTGTCTCTGTACATTTTAATTTTTTTGTTTAAGTTGCAACATCTTCAGCTCGACGTGTATCTGCCTCAATCTGTGCCCATCACAATTCCCCAGAGCCCAAGATTCAGATTCAGATTTCCAAAAGACATTCCGGTTCAAATGACAGAATACAGAAATAAGCAACAAATCCTCACATTGAGGAAGCTGGAACCAGAGAATATTTCAGTTTGTGCTTGATAAATGAACAAAATATTCATATAGATTATTAAAATTGTTACAGATTTCAGCTTTAAAACACGACTTTCATTGACATCTGACATGCTGTGTTCGGGTCTCCACCCCGATCACAGCTGGAGACATAAATCAGCTCTGCAGCAGTGACGTTTGACCCCGGACAGAAAACATTTAACAGCTTCACACGTCCAACTGAAGAAGAGACAAAGCCAAGACAAACACTGATGGCCGCTGCTTTAAGGCTGGCCCACACTGACATTGTCAACATCTGTTAAGATTTGAAAAAACTCTTAGAGACCCCACACATAACGACATATGTTATGTTAAATTTAACAGTTTTGTTCCTATAGTGTGTGGAGAGCAACGATTTGGCCAAATCAGCAACCACACTCCGCTTAAGTCAGCTTGGTTCTCTATTGGCTATCGTTCTTTCCCACATGACTGCGTCATCGGCTCTCCTCGGGGTTCCCCCACAGACAACAATATCTGATCGTAAATATTGAACATGTTTAATATTTACGATTTGAAATCTGTGCAGCTAGGATGGACTTCCGAGCCGATTGGGAATGTAAAAAACACTCTTAACATACCTCACACCACAGGAATCTCTGGAAAGATCATCTTTAGAACCGTCAGAAAATCGGGGCTTTGCTGACGATCGTCAAGAGGGGGAGAATCGGGCCCAAAATCGGCTTGATTCCAGTGTAGTGCGTACCCGGCATTCGACTGGCTGTCTGAGCTTCAGCTCTCTGCTGTAATACAGCTCTTGTGTGTACTCTGCTGAACTGGAAAAGGCCGAAGCCTTTTCAACAGGAGCACGGGGACAGTTACGGCATTGTTTGGCATCTGTGTGTGAACAGGCAGACGGACCACACACTGAGCAGCGTGGCAAAATATTATTATGTACCACACCGCAGCAAACGTGTGGAAAATGGCAGCTGACTGACTGAGTGTGTGTGAGTGAAGCAGTGCTGAGGAGCCGAGCCCTGACAGGTAAACAGCTCTGTGTTTGTGTCCCAGGCGCTCATCCTCCCATCATGGGAGCAGCACGCCAAGCTTCCCTGACCCCTGCTCCGTGACCTCTGACCTCCCTCATGCCTGACCCCCTGTGGGGCGTGTCTGCTTTGTGCTACTGACAGAAGGTGATTTAAGGGGAGGATGCCATCTTCCTTGTTAACAAAATGACCTTAACCTGCCGCCACCCCCCCTCTCCATCCCCTAGTAGAAGAGAAAGTGCAGAGGCAGAGGGGTTGTTTAGTTGAATATGTTAATGTAGTCTGCCTGACTCATTGATCCTTTATCTGACTGAGGTTTTTGCCAGTTAGAATCTAAGGCCCCGACCACGGCTCTTAAATAGCTGCAGCCTAACTGAGCTGTGTATTGATAAATCCATGCTGCTGTCCGTGGTGCTGAAGAAGCAGACGGATTTGAAATTGCGACTCTTTCTCTGAGAGTCCCGCCCTTCTGTCAGTTTCATCTTAATTATGTAATATTGTCTAAACTTTAGCTAGAGAGGAGGTATTGAAAATACAGAACCAAAGGAGTTGTTCATGGGGGAGTCGGATAGTCGCAGGTGAACAAAACAAACCGTCCCTTCTGTTTTAAAAATGAACAAATCTCCTACTGCTCAAAAATGTCATCACTAGTTTGTGTGTGTGGGTGTGTTTGTTGAAAACACTGCTCACTGCACAACACACACCGTCCTGCTGCCACTAATACTCAGTAGAGCTTCAAATGTGGATTAATCCGCTGCTGAAAATAGTCCCCAACAAATGCATGAATGCATGAGTAGCTGTTTTAAGCCATAATAATTACTTTGTTTATTTTAAGATTCACAATATAGCCTACATGCACACGTGCACGCTTGTGCATTTAGGCTATATTGGCTATATTGTGTGCGCGCGTGTGCAAACACACACATACGCAGTGTACCTCAGTTGAGAGAGTCCATTCGGTGAAACGTCATGGACATTTCTCAGTGAAGATTTAGGAAAAGAAGAAAATACCACTGCCTCTGCGTCATTTTAAGGAAATGTTTTTGAAGGCATCATTCTGAGGTCCATCAGATCACCACGCCTGTGTTGTTTAAAAATCAGCGTCATGCTCGGATCTCCATGATAACACAGTGAAAACAGAGCAGCCAGGCTGTAACAGGGAGATAAATGGAGTCGGGAAGTGAATTCAGAACTGCATTGGCTTTGGTTTGTAAACTGGCAGCAGTTTAATGTGTTTCAAGTTTCATGTTCTTTATTATCAAATGCACAACAAATACAGCGAAGCAGTCGTTGGCAGTGAAAATGTTGGATCACAGGCTCCCTACAACAATGCTCATTCAATAAAAAAGGAGAATCTAAGACATAACTTAGTGCAAGATAAAATATAGGGCTAAAATATAAACATGAATAAAATCTAAAACAGAGTAATGTGGTAGACAGTATTGCAAATTAATAAACTGAATGTAAACAGGAATTTAGTAAATGTATATGCATAATGAGAAGATATATTAGAGCTGTGAATCGATTAAAATATTTAATCGTGATTCATCCTGTGATTGTCCATAGTTAATCGCGATTAACGGCAAATTAATTGCACATTTTTTATCTATTCAAAATGTACCTTAATGGGAGATTTGTCAAGTGATACTCTTATCAACATGGGAGTGGACAAATATGTTTGCTTTATGCAAGTGTATGTATATATTTATTATTGAAAATCAATTAACAACACAAAACAATGACAAATATTATCCAGAAACCCTCACAGGTACTGCATTTAGCATAAAAAATATGCTCAAATCATAACATGGCAAACTTGACTATGACTTGCCCCAAACTGCATGTGATTATCATAAAGTAGGCATGTCTGTAAAGGGGAGACTGGTGGGTACCCATAGAACCCATTTTCATTCACATATGTTGAGGTCAGAGGTCAAGGGACCCCTTTGAAAATGGCCATGACGGTTTTGAGCGTTATTTAGCCTCCTTCCCGACAAGCTGACATGACATGGTTGGTAACAACGGATTCTAGTTTCATATGATGGAAGTTTCTTCACTCTACCTTTAAAACTGAGCCCTCTATAACCTTATTATATACTATATATATAATATTACCCTGTTTTGCCATACTGAAATGATCTTCACAGGTGTTGCAGTGCTCCTCAGTTTATTGGACTCCTGTAACTTTTATGAATGCACATTCCCCAGCATGTCCATCTGTGCCCTCTGGTCTTTTCCAAAGCCCTATAAAACTGCTATGTCTACCGCCATTTTCCACATCCTATCTCAGCGACACTGTTGACGTATCCACTAAACGTTTCCAGAAAAGAAAAAAAAAGTCTGGTCCCAGGTCTGGATATATCACTGCACGTGTTCCTGTCTGTTCTAGCCTTTGTTTGTGGTTCCAAAGACAAAGCATGGATGTTAAAGAACAGTCATTCATATTTAGGCTGCTTTGGGGACATTGGTAGAAGAACTTTCCCTCACTGGATACCATCAAACTGAGATGAAATACGCTAAACTAATTAGAAAAACTAATTGCTGTCTGAAGGGCATCCACTTAATCTGATGAAAATGATACATTAAACCTGTATTTAAACCTTATTGCCTGCACGGTTACATGAGGTTCAGTATTTGTCCTTGGAGAGTCAAACATACCTGTGTGAGGTTTTGACAAGAATTAGGATTCCATCAAGTCATGACCGTGTTGAAGTGGGGGAAAAATGTGGAGGTTAACACTCAGTATTGGAAAAAATGTGATCAAGCGAGGTGAGATCAGAGGTCAAGGGACCCCTTTGAAAATGGAGATGCCAGTTTTTTATCACTAAGATTTAGCGCATGTTTGAGCGTTATTTAGCCTTCTTCAGGACAAGCTAGTATGACATGGTTGGTACCAATGGATTCCTTAGGTTTTGTAGTTTCATATAATGCCAGTATCTTCAGTCTAGCCCGCTACAACCTCCGAAAGATCGATTGCATTAATGCGTTAAAGAAATTAGTGGCGTTAAAACAAATTTGCGTTAACACTCACTTTAAATTTGACAGCCCCAATTTACACCTTTTATGTTGTGTATTTGACATTGTGGTTTAATGAGAAGTTAGCTCACCATCCAACAAGAGCTGACAATGACCGACGTGCTGCTGTTGGTACTTGGTGTAGACCAAAGCTCTGCCAGTACTGCTCTTAAATCATCATGATGCAACTGTGTATGTTTGTATTAATATGATTTAGTGCATGGTAACCACCACACGAGACATGCAGCAGCCTTAAGGAAGAACTGAGGTAATTTTTACCAGAGAAGCTCTGTGATCTGAATCCTGTACAGACTGCCCAGTTAAAGATTCCTACATCTCCTACCTCCCGTTAAACTAACTTCAGGTTATAGCAGCCTTGTGAACAGTGAAATTCTTGTTAAATGTAATAAGGAGCCATGTATGTCTGTTTTTCCTAGTTTCGATAAGCCTTGAGAGGACAGCGTGTAATGCCAACTTGTGCTACCGCTGTGTATTTTAAGACACTTAAAGAGCTTCGGCTTCATGTCTTGGTGGCAGCAGCTTGGTGTGTTGTCTCCAACATGATCTAGTGTAAAGAGTTATAGCCATTTCCCTGTGTTTGCTTAAATAGAAAAAGTAAAACTGGACATGTTTCACGTCATTTACAGCTATTTAAAATGGTAATATAAATAGATTTCAATAACACATTTGTTGCTTTCTGTTAGCTTATTCAAACAATGTTTTAAAGTATGTAGTGGCTTTGTTTAAGAGATAGCCGGCTCTGATACATGTCCTTGGTCAGGTGTGTTTCTACCGTTTCCTTTTTCTTTGTTTGAGAATTTATTTTTTTAATTTATTGCCCAGGCAACAGTCATGGCATCTTTTTTTTATTACCAGCTCTTCCTCTATTGGGCTCTCAAGGTTAATTATACCTCATCCAGCCCAGACCAAACTGACATCACCTCTCCATCAAACCGTTGGTAAAACAGCAAAGAAGTCAAACCCCAAAATATCAAAGTACCGGAGCGTTACTCACTGGGATTAGTAACTGTAACACAATTACTTAATTTCAAATTGTAATCCCTTACCAATGAAATAAGAGAACTTTAGTTCAGTTGGCCTGTGTTTTCTGTATTTCTTAATGCAGTGTGTGTGTGTATAGTATTGCCAAGTATGTGTGTACGTTTTCTCCATCTGTTTGTGCTTTGTCAACTTGTACAGTGGTGAAGGGCTTTCCCGGCACACCATGAACAACACTTAACCAGTCTTATATAACATCATCATCATTTATTATAAATTGTTGTAAATGTCAATCGGAAACCATAATTAGCCGTTATCCGTCTGCCCCGGGTTTTAACATTTTTTTGTTTAGGATTCAAGGAAAGATGCAGTTTTTATGTGACCTCAAATTGATGTCGTCAACATCAGAGGGAAGATTTGTTCCTTATAAACAAAGCTACCAGCATTGTGCGGGTATGGATATAATTTGTGGGTGAAACCTCACTGTTAAAAGTTGAAGACAGTTGTAATTAACCAGCCAGTCAAACATTTAACAGCAGAAATCAGACAGTCAGGGGTTTTCATCGCTGATGTGACAGAGGATCCGTCATTTTATTTCATTATTTATTGAATTTATTTATTTGTAGTTAGAATATGACAGATATATACACTGAAATAAATCACACATAAACACAAACACACTTCATATACACATATATGCATACTTATTCTCTTATACCTGCAACAACAAAAAAAACTGAGGTAGAGGAAGGAAACTGAGATTTCTCATAAAACTTAAACAACACGAACAAAAAACATTAATTATAAATTATAAAGCACAATAAGGCAATTAAAGGACAAATTGTAATCACATTTTTAATGCCATTTACACTGAGTGCATCTCTGGCAGATTGACTGGGCTTAATGTCGGTTAACAGTTAAACGGTTAGTTATTAACATCCCTAGTACGTGGGAAGTGAGTGGTGAAGCAAGAGAGAAAGAGTGGCGGCAAATGTGTATGGTGATGTTGTGAGCGAGTAAGTTGAGAGGTTGCCATTTGTGCAGAAATAAATGCTACAGCTCTTCAAGAGCATGGCGGCCGGCTCCGTGAAGAGGACAAGCTCCTTATGTAGATATAAACGGCTCATTCTAAGCTAACAAAAACACAATGATTCTTATTTTCAGGTGATTATACACTAAAGAAAACACACTTATTAATATTATATTTAATTTCTGTCAATAATGATACACACTGTTCCTTTAATGAAAGCCTATTAACTCAAAGTTCTATCCCCTGCCATTGAATGTGGTGGTCCACCCGGCTCCATGCAGCTGCTAACCTTTACAGAAAAAATAATGCTGTTTGTCACCCCAATATGAGTAGAGTTCTGGAGCAACACTGAATATTTATTTAGTTTGGAAAGCTGTTAGATGTTGAGATTTTGGCCGCAACAACGTCATCTGTTATTAGAGTCGGTGCAGAATTATTAGTGTTGTTTAATTTGTGGTTGTTTGTAAAACCTGTCGCAGCTGTTTGAGGATCTGAACTGATTTGCTTGTTAAACAACTGGACACATTCCTGGTTTAAACGGTAATGTGTTTGAGATTTTACAAATTGATTTGGAAACAACATCTGTATGTCTATCCATCTGTCTGCCGTGTGCATATACTGTATATATATACACTGTATTCTTTTTCTACATCAAACACAGCATACAGGGGTGAGGCTCAGGGTGAGTTTCCAGTCTGGTATTTAGCAACATTTAGTACAGAGTAATTAAGACGAATTGTAGGAAAGTTGGTGACTCAACAGATGTTTTCCAGGTTGTTTTTTGACACATTGGATGTGCTCTGCGGTTTTTCCTGCTGTCCTTGGTTATAGATGCCAGAAATCAGACATGCAACCGTTCAACGCAACCGTTCGACTTCAATAACAATGCATATGGCTCCTAAGAGACATTCCTTGGCATATCCATATCCACCAAAAATATCAAAGTTAGTATCTAAAACCAAAGAAATAAAAATGCGTTACATATGTACATTAATATATAAAATACAGTAAGATATGTTCATTCATAAATTACTGATCAATAAAATGTATTGTAGCTTATTTTTATCCCGGAAGCCCCAATTAAATTTCCATCACATTTTCTTTGTATTCATGGTCCCCAGAGAATAGGGATGACCTTGACTTCCTTTAGACCAAAATGTCAGCTCTGCTCGCAAGTTATCTTATTGTCTAACAGGCAGATTGAAAATTTAAAATTGCAGAGCATAATGTTTTTTTTACAAAGGAGCAACACTGTCCTTGGTCATGAAGGATGTCTTAAAGCCAGATATTCTTTCATTGAAATGAAAGGGTGCGTTTTGATTTGCTTTGTTCCATAAGTGAGCATTTTATCAAAGCAAAGCTAGTGTCAGTGCTGGGATTCACTTAGTGATTGTCTTGTCTTGTCTTGTGTTGTCTCCTCCAGGGATCTACCTGTTGGACATGATCTACATCGACTCAGCCTATCCTGCATCAGACAGCATCATAGAGACAGAGCAGCGGACCAATCAAATGAACAACCTTCTGAGGGTCATCTCTGACCTGCAGGTGTCCTGTAACTATGGTAAGAAACAAGTATCCAGTAGAAACAATATACTACCTGCTTGCTAGTGGTATTTGATATTATTATTGTTATTATAATTATATTTAATTTGCTATTTCTAGAACAAAACATGAAACATTAAAAGAATGCGATAAAACATTCTCAACTCAAAGTTCACTTATTTAACTATTCCCAAAGCTTTCGGGAGTATCCCACAGCCATAGCCAAATCGTTGCGTTATACTCCCACTATGCTGAACATAGAAACAAAGCCAATCCTGATAAATTTGGGTGTTTAACTCTCCTTTTTTACTTGCTGTCATTTGTATTCACTACGTAAAGACATTCTTATTTTGTTTCTTATTTTTGTGTTTCCTTTATTCAAAAATGTTAAAACAAATCTTGCCTATACTATATGTGGACTGTCAGATTGACTGTTTCATCTAGAGTAACTTCTTCCAACCTTTTTTCTTCAGATTACTTGGTGACCCTGCCACATATCCAGAAGTATCTGCTGTCAGTTCGCTACATAGAGGAACTCCAGAAGTTTGTAGAGGATGACAACTTCAAGTAAGTTTAATCTCAGTGACCGGCACTGCCGTGGTGCTAGAAACACATTTTACAGTCCTGACATTGTGTGTGTGGACGTTCACCTCCCCGGGGGGATAAACTCTTTATTGTGCCCACTAATGGCCAGATTACCAAGAACATTCCCTGAAAAGTCTGTCCACTTTGGTCAAGCTTTTCTCCAGCACATGGAAACATGGCGGGCGTGAAATTGACGGGGGTCAATGCACAGGAAGCAGGATGTAAAACGGCAGGCAGCTGGTTTCATCTGTCTCCACGGGGAGCTCATTCATCCAGCAGCATCCGCTGATGACTTTCTCAGGCAGCGTCTCCGATCCTCTTGCTCAGGAATGGCTCTGGCTGTCCGCCGCGGCTCGTGACAGTTTGGATTTAGCGCTTGGTGTTCGGGGTGGGACGTCATTACGAGGCTCTGGTTATACTCTTATTTATTTCTTAGCCTCACCTTTTTCAGACTGCAGGTTAAGGTGGGACATAAAGTATTTATTAATGAGTCATAATTTAGAGATTTTCATCTGGATAAGAAATGTAACGCTGAAATTACTGAAAGCCTGGGTCTGTATTTGCAGACTTGAAGCAACCTTTGAAAGAAGAAATGACATATTCTTGCTCCCTCAAATTGAAAGTTGAATTTATGAGCAATAAAACACTTTAAACCTTTACTCACTTCAGTGCACTTTGGTTTTACTGTAACAACCTCACTCAGGCTTATATGACGAGGAGTTTATGGTGGCCAGTGCTGACTTTATGACTCTTTTACACTTGTTCTACTACCAGCCTCTATGTCCCACTGTAACCAGTCCACTCAGAGCCTCTATGTCCCACTGTAACCAGTCCACTCATCCTCTCTGTCCCACTGTAACCAGTCCACTCAGCCTCTCTGTCCCACTACAACCAGTCCACTCAGCCTCTCTGTCCAACTACAACCAGTCCACTCAGCCTCTATGTCCCACTATAAGCGGTCCACTCAGCCTCTCTGTCCCACTATAAGCGGTCCACTCGGCCTCTCTGTCCCACTACAACCAGTCCACTCAGCCTCTGTGTCCCACTACAACCAGTCCACTCACCCTCTCTGTCCCACTATAAGCAGTTCACTCAGTCTCGCTGTCCCGTCCTGTGTCTTGCGCTCTCATTGGCTGTAGGTCAGTCCCCGACAGGTCCAGATATTTAGCATGCTAGATATCTGGAATGTGTCTGCGAGGCATCGGCGAGCGTCTTTGAGCAGCTCACACATGACGCTTGAGCACCGATGTGCGAGCGGTGAGCCAACGCCGATTTGCCTCTGATCTGGGGCTTTTGTCGGGGAGCTCCAAAAACTGTCAGGGAGCAGAAAATCAGGGCTAAGGTCGTGTAGTGTGAACTCAGCATTGTCCTCCTCCTGAGACTCGCCTCGCAGTCTAAAATGTACAACGTGGAGAAAGACAAACAGCTGTAGGATGACCGGAGCCTTTCAGAAAACACCTTTAACCTGCACACACTCAGATCAGTCAGAGAGGAAATACACTTTCCAGACTCGAGCGTTTGAATTTAAGTTGAAATATGAGAGGAGCTTTTTCCGCAGAACGTGTGTGTAGACGAGTCCCCGGAGCCTGTCGTCAGCTCTGTCAGTCAATAAAGTGTTAAATCAAAAGTCACTCTGGGGTCAGCTGGCTACCTCCAACATGATGGAGGCACCAGTGAAAAGCAGTAAATGATGATGTGTTGCACCATTTTCCATTGTTAGGCGTGATGAAGTGGAAGAAAACTGGCCTACATGAATAGGAACACCCCCACAACTCTCTCCAGGGGGAGTTACACCTCACAGCTTGAAGGCGTCTTTGTTAAACTAAAGAAAATTTAACAAAAGTTAAAGGAACAAAGGTTGTTGATGAATGTTACGATGTTAATTCAAATGTAAACTGAGAAGCAGAACTATATTTTGTCTAGTCCACAGCAAAAAAACAACTCTTGTCCGCAGCAGATTAATTAGAAATGCATGTAGACAGTGAAAGTTTCTAACATTAGTCAGGTTATAGTCAGTAAATTAATCAAATGTGAGTATCGTGCAGCGATGGTGAGATGGTCACAGAGCATTAATGTAGTGACAAGAGTGAAAACAGATGAAACCGAGCTGATTGTATGATGTAATGTGGACATTACACATGACGGATTGTGTTTGAAGTTCGCATGGTACTCCCCGGCTCTTCAAACAGACATTCATAAACACAACCAAACCCACTCTCGCTCACTCACTCTCAATTAATGACTATTTTAGCCACAGTTCCTTCCACCCACGGTGTTTCAATAAATACTTTCCATGTGTGGTGACGAGCGCCGGAATCCCATTTACCATATGCAAACAGAGCATGTGCAGACAGGAAGAGAGATTCTTCCATCCTCACTGACACCAGCAGGTCAGCTTGGCTCTGATCTTTAGAGCTGTCATGGTAGAGGAATTTCCCCTGCGGTGATAATGATTGGCTCAACAGCTTGATATGCGGCTTTATTGCCTTTTTTATTTTTTATTTTTTTTGCAAATTACTTCATTTATCCTGATTTTACTGCCTTATAAATACGCTTTATTGTTAGGGTATTATTAGTTATATTGTTGCTTTTGAAATGACAAAGCTGATGCTTTGGTTGCGGCTGGTTGCTATGATACATAATATCCGCAGCAGTAAAAATGTTGGTACAAGTTAGAGTACTTGCTCTGAATGAAGGAAAGGCTGAAGTACGTAGGGAGAGAGGACGGACCTGCCGGTTTATGTGCATTAATTTCTCCTCAATTGTTGTTGTTGTTCAGCACTTGTAGTCTACATGTAGGATGTGACGGTTGGTCTTTGTGGCGTTTGTCCCACCCCTCCTCCATTGTGATTGGACGACTGGGTAAAAAGTGACAATTGACGAGCGCAGCGTTTTATCCGAAGTTGAACATTTTTCGGTGACCAGAAAAAAGACACCAAAATGTGCACGTTAACTGAATAACAGAAATTAACTTGCATTAAATTACGACTGGCAGCTGTACTGTCTCGACTGGCTTGAAACAAGGATTTAAGGATTTACAGTCGTAACACAAACTCACTTCATAACTGTGTATCTTATAGATTCAAGTGACTGAGCCATATATTCCTTTTTCTCAACCCACCTTTTACATCAACAGAAGTCTCATTGCTCAGTTGAGTAATGCCCAGTGAGTCATACTGTAGGCTGGTTCTGATTTATCTTTAATTATCTTGGGTAAATAAATTGAAGCGTTTATGCTCATACTTTTCTGCATCATTTTCTGAATGATTAACTCTGTAATTAAACTGCTGGAATCGATACCACAGCAGTGAGTGTGTGTGTGATGAACTTCTGTCTGGACACTAGTGACTATTAGCTAAACTGTTTGTGTTGCAGGCTTTCTCTGAAGATTGAACCTGGCAACAGCTCCCCTCGAATCGCTTCTTCTAAAGAAGACCTGGCAGGTAAGACGCACACACACATGGTAGAGCTACACAGATGCAAAAGTCATCCAGTGGTCCAGTTTAATTTAAATACTTATTTAGTTCTGCATTTGGATTATTAGATTAAATTACATTTTATGACGTCTTTTTATAAGTCAGAACTACAAAATGTTTCCAGACACTATTACACCAATATCATTGAAAAAGCAGGGACAGTAAATCGTATGCAACGCTAGATAATCATAAGTATAGTTATAATTACTCATGAATCGTAGCACGTAACAGAAGATGAGACAATAAGTTAGGTAGAGGAGGCAAACCACACACAGTTTTCATTTATTAAATTACTATAAGATACATTTTGTTCATCATTCTTCTCATTATAGCTAGAGGAGGAGAGGATATACAGTATATATCTCTATATAAATATATATAAATCTCTAAATATAAACATTTTTTGAGACCGAATCCTAGCATGGCTTTTTCTATGGTGTTCCTCAAGGTCTTGGTGTCTTAATGTGGTATTTTTGAGGGATTATTGATCATTTTTTATCAATTCTCTAGTGGTAAAAAATGGTTAAATTTAGCACCAAATCTGTGTAACAAATGGTATCAGCCCAAAAATGCATTTATTTAGTGCAAGTAAAAATGGACTTGCGCTATATAAATGCAAGTCCATTTACCATTTATACACTCTCACTATTTATTTTTAATTCATTCATGTTTATTTCTGATTTATGACCAGAACAACTTGACACACAGTGCTGAGCAGCATCTCAAATTAATCTTCAGGTTCCCAGCTTTCAGATGATGTACACCACTTCTATGTGACATCTACTGTTGACCTGCTATCTCCCCCTAAAGACCCCCTGTACCCCCCTAAAAAAGACAAAAACAGGTCTATTGTGGGTCTCAGAGGGTTAATAATGTGTCTGAGTTTCCCCTAATGAGCAGAAAGAATAGAAGCTGTTTGATAAATAACATACATGTTGTGAAGTGTTTAGATCATAGCTGAATGATGAATGATCACCGACAGCTTTCTGCAGGTTAAGTTGGATACAGCGCGTCTCTGTATTGACACTTGATTGATTATGTTTTGATTGGGTTGGAAAAGAAAATTGCAGAGAGCCAGCTGGCTGTGGACTACACAAACAACCAAACTGGTCTGTCAGTGTCATCTCCATCATTTCCTGCTTATCCTCCATCCTCCCTCACCTCTCTGTGCTCTCTGGAGTCATCGTGGAGGTGAGGAGTCTGCAGTGAACACACAGCGAGGCAGCTGCATCTGTAAAAAGTGTGCGGACAGTTCCAGCGCGGTGGGAGCTGAGTGAAAAGTTCCATGAGGACATGTTGCAGAGGGCCAGTCCACTTCCTTTATTTTCCTTTCTTGTGTTTTGCCGGGGGGTTTCGAGGGGTTCATTTGGAGCGGGGCTGCGGTGATGTAATGCAGTAGGAACAAGAGCCAAGAGCTGGATGTCGGTCAGGGTAACGAAGAGGGATGAACCCAGAGCCACCACATCAAAGACGGCGCGGTGCGGCTGTAATTCACACCCCGTGAAATGATTGGATTCATGCTGGAATCATTAGAAGATTAGTTTGCAGATTAGTTGAAATCATAACAATTTAGATAATTGCTTTATTGTTTGAGTAATAACTTTGATTTGTCATTTATCGATTAAAAAAATAGCAAACCTGAGCTGCCTCCTCCAGCTGGAAGATTTAGTGTTCCTTTTTTTTTCACTTATATTTTTATTGAGAAGAAAATTGAAATATTTAATAATGACAGTAAGTAGCTGAGCTTATCCGATCAGTATTGGGGCCGATCCAGGTATATTTTAATGGTTCATATTAGATGAAATAAAGCCGATCGGCTGGGTTTTATCCACTTCAACCTGCTAGTGTTGCAGCGCTCCTCTTCTGTACGACAGCTGGGCTGACTGCATGCATTTCGCTGCAAATGTGAGAGGAAATTAGATGTGTGAGAATGTAAACAATTATTTGGACGCACCACTAAGTGACTCGGAGTTCTGACACCCGTATTGGTAAAATACACAAATTTTCTCTCCAATTAATCTTTTATCTCATCTGTGTCTTTCTCATTAACAAATAAATGTTTGTACGGGTAGTCACACGGAACTTACATTTGTACGGAGCGTGTTCATTGACATTGCACGTGGTCAGTAAGGGCAGTTAAGTCAGTATTGACGTAGACTCACTGTTGGGAGGGTTTTATAACCCACTTCCACTCCTCGATATCTGGTTTGGGATAGCACTTATGGCGGACCCTCCACGCAAAAGGGGCCAGATTGGATTTTGATAGCTTGGATGCATTTCAGATGTTTGGCTTTGTATCCATGAAGCATCCTGTAGTGATTTAGCTGCTCCTGAGTAAACAGAGCCACTTCAGAGTGCCTGAACACTTCCAAGGACTTTAGATGTCTGCACAATGTTGACATAGTAATTCTTCTGCCTATTGTAGCGTCTAATACTGTTCGACAACGACATGCAGGATGCCTCCGCGTTATTTCACATCCATCGTTACATACTAGGGCTGTCAATGGATTAAAATATTTATCGCGATTAATCGCATGATTTTCCATAATTAGCTTAGGCAAGCATAAGGATGTGAGCGACTTTGACAAGGGCCAAATTGTGAAGGCAGACGACTGGGTCAGAGCATCTCCAAAAAACTGCAGCTATTGTGGGATGTTCCCGGTCTGCTGTGGTCAGGACCTACCAAAAGTGGTCCAAGGAAGGAAAACCGGTGAACCGGCGACTGGGTCAGACCCGAGGCTCATTGATGCACGTGGGGAGCGAAGGCTGGCCCGTGTTGTCCGATCCAATAGAAGAGCTACTGGAGCTCAAATTGCTGAAATAGTTAATGCTGGTTCCGATAGAAAGGTGTCAGAACACACAGTGCATCGCAGTTTGTTGCGTATGGAGCTGCGTAACCGCAGACCAGTCAGGGTGCCAATGCTGTCCTAATGTTATGGCTGATCGTTGTATATTACATAATGTTGGGGTAATTTTTGATACATTTTGAGGTAAATATAGGGGTAATTTCAAAGAAATTTCAAAAGTGTTACTTGCTAATCATCACCTACTTAAATGAAGTATTACCAAATCTTTTTGTTTTAGACGTTTGACATGCTGTGGCTTCACAATAGAATGTAACTTATAATCAGCATTATTGTTAGATAAATGAACAAATTCATAGCCGGTTAGGTTAGTGAATTCTTTACTTGAACTTAACGTCCTGTAGAGGAAGTTAACGACGCAGCTAACAGCAGCAGTATATGTCAGCCGTTCCACAGCAGTGTCCTCAGGGAATAAACACATTGATCTTTTTTCCATAGACTCATGTCTCGCGGGCCGGCCAGCCACATTAGTAACTGCTATTCTCTATCTCGCTCTACCACTTATCACACAATTTCATATAATTACATTTCAGACAATGTGGCGGTATTAATCTTTGTAGAGTGACGGAGTCATTAGGTGCGTGTCGCTGGACTAACTGGAGGAGATTGTTTCAAGTTACTTATCATCAAATGCACATCTGTTGTCAATGAAACTCTTGGGTCTCAAGCTCCCTCCAACGAGAGCTAATTAAATATGTATATAAGAAAATCACAAAAACAACATGAGAATCTAGGACGTAAAATAGTGCAAGTTAGAACTGTGCAGTAAAGGAGGGAAAAGTTTCGATTTCAGTGCATGTTAATCACAAAAGTGTATTTCTGTGCCAAGAGTGTAATGTGCTGCAGTCACTATAATAATAAACAGGACATCAGTGAATCATTTAGGAAGGAAACGTATGGCTGAGCTATTACATGGAAAAGTTTGGCCTCAGGGAGAACGTTTGGTTTCTGTCATTACAATATATTTTTTTCTTATAAAGATATACAGCCTCTCTTGTAATAAAAGTTTCCTGTTATGATAAATTAGTTTGAGATTATCAGGCTTGTTGCAGAATCTGGTTTCAGACCTGAAAGTAGTGAACGCTGACCCGATGAGGTAGTTTGCCATCTTTTGTGCGTAGGGAAAGATGTGCATTGTCAAATATGGGATTGTCCTCCAGGCCAAGTAGCTATTGCAAAAGTTTGGCTATAAAGTCGATGGTATGAGGGTAGTAAGTATTAATTAACCTTACTCTAAAAGTAGTCCAAAGAAAGTTAAACCGAAACAATAGATGCAACTGTGCAGAAAATAGCTTCTCGACATACTGGAAGGCCTGCCATGCATCATATTTTATAAGCTGATGTAATGTTTGCCTTTGAAATGTAGCGGAGAAAAAGTATAAAGTGGAAAACAAATGTTACACACTGTACAAGTGCCTCATTTTGTACTGAAGTACAGCAATTTAGTACATGTACTTAGTTACTTTCCATCATTGCACCTGTGCCTTGTACACAGTAAATGTAAAAAAACTAAACTGATGAGAAATGTGCAGTTATTTCCCTTTTATTCACTGTTCAGTATCTTGAACTTGGAGGCTGACATATAGTTGTTCTGACTTGAGTGATATGGTGTGTGAGTGTCTCATCAGCGCATAACAAGTGCAGCTTTTTCCTCCTAATGCTGGTCAGATGATCATTCGGAGTTATATAACATGGCAGAAAAAGGCCGCTCTGGCTGTGTCCACTGGCTCGTTGGCTCATTCACAATAAACAAGTGTCATGCACGTCACAGAAGAATTTGGTTTACTCACTCTCTCCAGTGAGTGTTAGATGACATGGAGGAGCAGAATGTGTGCAAGGACAAAAACAAGAGAAATCCCACGTGACAGGATGCATTCACCCTGTTCATACATCACTGTGTGGAGAAAATACATTTCTTTTTCTTATACTGTCTGTCTGAATATACCTGTATTCAGCCTCTGTCTGAAACACTCCATTTTAGCAAAGAGTATAGAATCAAAGAGACGAAACTCTGGTGTTTTTTTGACAATGGCCGCTAGATAGCACTGCGTCATTTTGGACTGAAAACGCCAATGAGTCTGTGGCCATGGATGTATTTTAGGTAAATCAACTTCCCAGTATGAACATTTAATTAGCCCTCATTTAAATAATTTTGTCCTAAAAGTTGTAAAATGAACTAAGAGCTGAATTTAGAGTTATTTTCCTCGGCATAATGAACATGCATCAGACCCACGGGACTGCATCGCCCTGCACGCTCATATGACATATCTGGTTCTACCAGCTTCCTGCTAGCTGTATGCGGCTGTAATAATGGATATATTGGCTGTAATGCATCACTTTTATTATCTTATAATACACCCATGGGCTGTATGCTGTAAGCCTGTACCGTGGTGGATGAATTAACGTCTCTGTTCCCAAACAACCGGCTATCGGCCAGTAGCTAGTAGCGCTAGTAGAATGACATCAACAGAATTTAATGTAGTATTGTGTCCATTGCTCACTTTATACTGGGAAGTGGCCAGCCAAAAAGTGTTATAAATAAATAAGTAAGTAAGTAAAAGTAGGCTTAAAAGTAAGTTATAATAGTAGGCCTATGCATATGTAT
>CAKAKR010051086.1:0-20413 GCA_916700685.1 Adelosebastes latens | reverse complement strand
AAAAAAACTAAACTGATGAGAAATGTGCAGTTATTTCCCTTTTATTCACTGTTCAGTATCTTGAACTTGGAGGCTGACATATAGTTGTTCTGACTTGAGTGATATGGTGTGTGAGTGTCTCATCAGCGCATAACAAGTGCAGCTTTTTCCTCCTAATGCTGGTCAGATGATCATTCGGAGTTATATAACATGGCAGAAAAAGGCCGCTCTGGCTGTGTCCACTGGCTCGTTGGCTCATTCACAATAAACAAGTGTCATGCACGTCACAGAAGAATTTGGTTTACTCACTCTCTCCAGTGAGTGTTAGATGACATGGAGGAGCAGAATGTGTGCAAGGACAAAAACAAGAGAAATCCCACGTGACAGGATGCATTCACCCTGTTCATACATCACTGTGTGGAGAAAATACATTTCTTTTTCTTATACTGTCTGTCTGAATATACCTGTATTCAGCCTCTGTCTGAAACACTCCATTTTAGCAAAGAGTATAGAATCAAAGAGACGAAACTCTGGTGTTTTTTTGACAATGGCCGCTAGATAGCACTGCGTCATTTTGGACTGAAAACGCCAATGAGTCTGTGGCCATGGATGTATTTTAGGTAAATCAACTTCCCAGTATGAACATTTAATTAGCCCTCATTTAAATAATTTTGTCCTAAAAGTTGTAAAATGAACTAAGAGCTGAATTTAGAGTTATTTTCCTCGGCATAATGAACATGCATCAGACCCACGGGACTGCATCGCCCTGCACGCTCATATGACATATCTGGTTCTACCAGCTTCCTGCTAGCTGTATGCGGCTGTAATAATGGATATATTGGCTGTAATGCATCACTTTTATTATCTTATAATACACCAATGGGCTGTATGCTGTAAGCCTGTACCGTGGTGGATGAATTAACGTCTCTGTTCCCAAACAACCGGCTATCGGCCAGTAGCTAGTAGCGCTAGTAGCATGACATAAACAGAATTTAATGGAGTTATAGGCTATTTACTAACACGCAGGGCAAACGCACAGGACACAACCTCTTATACATCCATGGTCTGGGGTCTATTGGATGTGGATTTTGGAGGTCCTTGACATAAAAAAGTTTGAGATTGTTCTCAAAATCTGTGTGCTGGATTTTTCTAACTTCCATTTAGGTCCACCGCAGTTTTTCCTCAACAAAATTTAGCGTAACTTCGTAGCGCTATTTAGCGTTCTTCCCAACAATCTAGCATGACATTGTTGGTAACAATGGATTCCTTATATTTTTCCTTAGTTTCATATGATACCATCACAATATGATACGTTTCTTCACTCTAAAAACCCGGTACAACCTCACTCTCCGCATTTCAGTGTCACGTATTTAGATTCCATCATGTGTTTTTTTAGCCACAAATGATTGTAAATTGTTGACAGCTCTTGCAAAAAGAATTCAGCAAAACAAAATATGATGAATAATTCAAATATAGTACAGCTTTTGAAACAGTGACATTATAAAGTTTGTAAACTTAAAAGGTTAAAATTGTTAGCTAAATGGGTTAAGGGTGAATTTGTGTGTGGAAATGGAGAGTAACGTTTGTATACTTTAAGTGAGTGTTCAGAATAGGGTGCTACTCTGCTGAGTGTGCAGAAAGCACGCTGCAGTGACCCCAAACCAGCACGTGTCTTTACGAGTTAATAGTAGAGTAATTAAGGCATATTAAGGCAGCCTCTCTCCCAGAGGGATCTCATTATCCTGCCACTTTACACGGATTCCTCCAGTTCTAACTTTACCACATATGTTTCTTGATTACAAAATTGCAGATGAGTCAACATTTTCCTCTTGTTGTAGGAGAGAGTCTAATTTGAACAAATTCCATAGTATATTATCAGTGGGAATATATCAGTTTCCCCACCAAAAAACACTCAACAGGGACAATCACATCCAGCTGTGTGTATGTCCTCTGCAGTGTTCCTACTCTACATAAGGCTCATAGTACTTAGCACCGCGACATCACTTTTCACAAGTCAGAAGTGTTCCAAGCTGAGCATGAACATAGACTGCCCTGCTCGGTCCAAACTGGTCACGTCTAGCTGGTTAAATGGCCCCAGTGGGTTTCCAGCGAGAGGGAACGGAGAGTGACTCAGAGGTTCCACTGCCACATAATGCACCAATCCAACACTAGTCCTATAGAAGGCAGAGCTGTGGCTGCACTGATGATAGGACTATGTGGGCAGACCTATTACACATTCACACAATCGCTTTACAGAGAAACATGTAGATGGAGTCCCTACAGTTGATGAAGGCTTTGGTTCCTGATGTAAATCATGTTTTTTTTTATTCTGTGCCTCACTGGCTCCATCTCGTGCTGATGGAAAGCATTTTTTAAAGAAGAGCTGATATACATAGGGAGGTTCCTAATGGAGTGAAATGACCCCGAAGTATCTACAGTAGCAGCCAAGATAAGAGCTGTTTGAATTCTCTAAATGCTAAGGAAAGGTGCTTCAATGCTTCCTTTATTATCTCCTTTAGCATAGGATACACTGGAGCATCCTTTACCAAAGGAAAGGAGATAATGCCGCCCTACAATTCCTTGCGGTGGCAACTTTTAAAGCGACGCACCATTCTGCCGTTCACTTTATTTCTATTTATTTATTTCGAACAAGTAACAAATAAGTAAAAAACAAAACAATAAAATGAACAGTAAACATATAGCAAACACATAATCAACATAAATAAATATTACGTCTGAAAAGGAAGTAGGAAGAAATATACATTTAATGGTTCTACTCCTTCGCCATAATAAATAAATAAATAACTTTATCATATAAATTTTGTGGTAGCCTGTAGGTTATTCCTTTTTTATTTCAATTCCAACCTCGCACAACTCGTGCAGTATAATCCAAGTCTCATGTATCCAGTGGTATGCTCACTACTTACCAAAAACATGCATCTTCGCTAAAACCGTACTATTTAAAGTACTTCCTCTACTGACATCTCATGCTTGCGCAGGTGCGTTTTAAGTCCGGACGAGTAGCGCACCTCCGTCACAAAAACAAAAAGTTTTCTTCAAGAATTCAAGATAACAAGATAAGGTGAATAATTGATACACAAATGATCATTTTGCGTGTGACGTATTCCTTTAAGTACATCAACATGTGTGTTTATATTTATCTGCCTTTAACAATTACACCCTCGACACTAAAGACAAACCTTTACCTGCCACCTTGTCAAAATCTAGAGATGTTTCTGTAAGTTTGTTTTAGTCAACACTATAAACAATAATACTAATACCTCATCTCTGATGTAATTACACATACAAGCTGACAGTTTTGTAGCAGTGATGACTTGTTTTCTGTGTTCCAGGTCTGTCTGAGGTATCTGCCTCTCTGAGGTATAACCGACGGCCCACCTGCCCCGACGCCTCCGTCGGGGTTCATATCCCCACCCCCCCTCCCTCTCACCACAGGAAGAGCCATAGTCTGGGAAACAAGTGAGTATGACAGGATGTGATTCATACAAACAAATGACATCCAGTTTAAAGTCTAACTTTAAATGTGTTAAATAAGAGGTGGAACATCTAGTGGCAGCCGTGAACAACTACAGCAACACTGGTAAACTTGTGTTTTCCTCATAAACTTTCTGTATTGAAATTTTGGTATCACTTCATTTTACAGGTCTGCAAATTTCATGGTCATTAGGTGATAATTAGCAAGTAAACTATTTGAAATTTCTTTGGAATTACTGCCAAATCACCCCAATATTTACCTCAAAATGTATCGAAAATTACTTTATTAAAAACATGTATTCAATAATTCTATGCTAAAATAGCATATAAGGCTTGAGAAGCGGCTGTGCGCTGCTCTTCATCGGAGGTGGAAAACTAATAGAAGACACTTCTGATCAGGCACAAATCTCACCATCGTGTGACTTATTGTCTACACAAATGTAACCTGGTAGCTAATGTAATGATTCAGGGAGTTTTTTAAGAAATTTCAAAGAAGTTATTTGCTAATTATTATCTATTTATCAGTAGACATGGAAATAAAGCATATAACTTAACTTTGTATTATTTTCCTGGAAATGTATTAAATAAATTACCAGCTATTTATTACTGCTTATTGGGAAATAGAGGAATATAATTATTAAATAATGCTTATATATGCATATAAAATAATAATAATAAAAGTCCAGAGTCATGTCCAAAGTCAAGACAGCCAAACAAAGTAATTTTTGAGGTAAATATTGGGGTAATTATCACCTAATTACCATGACATTTGCGGACCTGTAAAATGAAGTGTTACCAAAATTTCATTTATAAAATCCAGGTTTAGAATCAGTTTGTTACTGATAACTGCAGAAAATAATACCTGAGGGTTTCCTCTATGTTCTATCTAACATTTCTAAATTTTACAATTTTTAAACCACACTGTAACACAATAGCGATTGATGGTAACGCTGTAAGAGGAAAAAGCAAAGTGTTAGCACAATAATACAGCAGCAGTATCCACTATTGGTCACATGTAGCCATGCAAGCAACACAAAGCAACACAACCCAGCTAATCAATACTGATTCTAACCATTTTTGACACATGCAGACATGCAGAGCAGCAATACGATACAAGACAAACCAAGCTCAGGTTGGAAAAACCTAAACTGAACTTTATATTGAAAAATTCCCCACGAGTATGAACCGCATTGTGACATCTTTAACACCGGCCATCTGTATGTTTCCCTTGTTGTTGTGTCCACAGTATGATGTGTCAGTATGGCATGTCGGAGAGCAGGAGCGCCACGTTTCCCATAGAGAAAGCACGACACCTGCTGGACGACAGCTTCTTAGAGTCTCAGAGTCCAGTCAGAAATGATCCACACAGTACATCTGTGTCCAACGGCCTGTCATTAGGTATGTGCAGATACCACTGAAGCTTAAGAAAATATTATTTTCTACAATTTGGAACCTGTGTGTTGAAGTTTTCTTCAACAAAAGATTTCTTCCACAAAGCTTATAATATTTACAAATGCCTGATTAACTTTCCTCATAAACTCCTGTGTTTTTTACCTGATAGGCAGCAGTGAAAGCTCTTTTGGGGAGGAGCTGTCACCTGGAATGGAAAGGTGAGAACCAATCGTCACATATTTAATCCTTTTATGTTTTAATCACTTTGAAATGACAAATAAAGTATGTATGTCCAGCATTAAAGTGATTTATTTAACTATTTAGATAATAAGCTGAGGACAAAAAATTGCTTCCCCACACTTTTATCCCATTAAAAACACGTCGCCACCTCAAAGTGATCATAAGCCTACAGTCAGCTTCTGTTGAATAATGAGGCAGACAATATTCAATATTTTAGTCAATTTATCCCATGAAAAGACTAAACCAACAATGTGGTAGTGAATGTCTCAATACTTTGACTTCTCTACTCAAATCTGAGCCCATTGGTTCCTACTGAAGATGTAAATCTTCCAAAACATCTCACAAAATACAGTTTCATTTTTATTTAAGTGTCAGTAATTTCCTAAAACAGCTGCTCACTGTAGTTTTTATCAAACAAACAGGAGGAAATAGTGTATTTGTTGTTGACTATATTTAAGCTGCAGATTAATCAAGCTTTAGTGCTCTAGTGCAGTGGTTCCCGACCTGGGGTCAGGGGGTGCACCAGGATTTGTCTGCTCTGAGGTTGTAAAAATTAGATTTGTTCATGTATAACTAAAATCATAATAACAATACACTTACTGGATAATTTATACAACAGTCTGTGTATAAAACTATTTAAAAATATATATTTTTTGCTACTTTGTAGCAAAATCTAATGAAATATTCTGCTTCAATCCATATTTGTTGGCATTTAGCCTTTCAAAAACAATATTTTCACATTTGCTCTCCCACACCATAAATTACATTTATTTAACCACAATTACAAAATATATATATATTTTGGCTCTAATGCTATTATGGTAAATGAATTAATTCATATTATGTGTCTGGATTTGCTTGGCAAATCCATCAAGACGTAATCACTTTATTTATGTTGACGAAACTGACGAGTTATAATCATTAAAAAAGTTGACTTGATAAAAAAAGACTAAATCATTTAATACACTGAATCACTTTATTCAAATTGAGGATTTTGTTTTAGGATTTGTAATTTTTTTTAGGGTAATTATGTTGGGGGGGGGATAGGTTGGGAACCACTGCTCTAGTGAGTATTCGAGGCAGCAGGATGGTGTATGACGTATTGGCTCTGCACATTTGCTAAGAAAAAAAATATAGAAGATCATAAGACTTATTCTTTAAACTTTGACTTTGTCAGAGAAATGCACTTCTGTGTCACCAGTTTGTATCAGTGCCTGCAGCATATTCATTATGCATAATAATATCAATGTATTTGACTGTTGCAAACATCCTATGTCAAGTTAATCATACTGTATATCTATGTTTGTCGCAGCAAAAACATAGGATGTTTGAATTGGCTTTAGTTTACACTCTGGGTTCTTCTGGTGACACGAGATTACACTGAACAGTTCTGCTAACCAAAAAGGTCAATGAGCCCGAGACTGACTGTGACAATGTGTGACAAACAGGGGCCGCATGTACGCAACGCTGGGCCCCAACTGGAGGGTCCCGCTTCGCAACTCCCCCCGGAGCCGCAGCTATGTTTACAGGTACAGTGAAGGAGGAGAGTAAGAGGTCGATATCACTTTAAATAAGAATGGACTCATCTTTATGGGGTAATAGAAGTTAAACTCAAATGTGTTTTATCTCACCTCATCCTTACACTGCATGCTGGTGGAAGTCAGGTGTCATTTTTAACTCTATTTTTCAGAAATTAAATTTGGCTGTGGGCTTTTCATTCCTCTTCCTAGCTACAACTGAATTCTGTAGTATAATAGTCTCCTAATTCTGTAAAGGGTCAGTTCACCAAAAAATAAAAAATCTAAAGCAGATAGTTTGACCAAATCTGTTGACAGCGTATTCTGTTGATTATCCAGAATAACAGGGTCACCGATCCACTGAAATTTCTTTGGAATTACTACCAAATTACCCCAATATTTACCTCAAAATCTACCGGAAATTACTTTATTATAAACATTATTTAATAATTATATTCAGCTCCACACAGTTTACCACATGCATCATCACACATGTGTCACCAGGAAACCACACACATCATAAACGAGGACGAAGGTTGTTTTTCTGCTATATTGTGAACATGGTTTCAATTGACAACAGGTGACTTAGATCAGGTCAGACCATCATGTCTTTGGCCTACTTCACTTCACTGCTACAGTCTGTGACAGTCACTGCAGAGGAGCTGTGCTTTGTATCTGTCCCGTGTTTGACTCATTCATCTATCTATAAGAAAAGCTAACCATAATGTCGATGTTGGTCACTTGCATGCTTTCTCTATCTCTCTCACAGAGCACCATATTGTGTCAAACACTGAATTGCACACTTTGAACTCTGAATACTGGACAGAAATCAGTTGCTTATTATGCTCTGTGTGTCTCTTCTTCACTACCCATCACCTTTTAGCTCCTCTGCTGCCAACTCCTGCTACGGATGCTGTGAGGCCGGCAGTGTGACTATTGAAGGACCCCTGCGAAGGAAAACACTGCTGAAGGAGGGACGGAAGCCCAAGGTACGGCCATCTCTGTTTGGTTGACCATGTCAGCAAATTGGAGAGGAATTATCTGAGGAGAGTTTTCAGCATACCCATTTTATTTACTGTGTTGCAGTTGTCATCGTGGACAAGATTTTGGATCACTCTGTCTGGATCAACACTGACATTCTATGGGGCGAAAGCACTGAGGGCCTCTGAGAGGAAACATGTAAGTTTAAATAACATAAAACTGGATCTTTCCCGAACCTTAAAGGTGCAAAATTCCAATTCCTACGATTGAGGGATTGCCTCCACACGGCTCTCAACATGGCGACAGCTGAGCCTCAATGTCTAGTTACATTTTCAAAGAGATGCACATCAGTTACGACGTAGCTATGGCTTGTATGTTCATAGGCTCCAATAAAATGCCATTAGTTTTGACATGTTTTCTGTGAATGTAAACCACTGTAACCCTGTGTTTGCCACAGTATAAATCCAACTTCTGTAAGAAGGTGTGCGTGACTGGATGGATGGTGGTGTTGCCAGATGACCCAGCCAGACCCAACATCTTCCAGCTCAACGACCCAGACAAAGGTCAGCTTCACACCACAAAACAGAACTCCTGCTGTTTCCCCTTTGTCAGTCATTTCAATTCAGATATTAATATAAAGCAATTTTTGTGTCACTTCACAGGCAATGTTTACAAGTTCCAGACAGGATCCAGGTTTTCAGCGATCATCTGGCACAAAAACCTGGAGGAGGCTTGTAGGAGCAGTAGACCTCAGGTATGTTCGGCACACGCACTCAGTCAGATGAAACAACTCTTTTTCCTGAAGAGACGGATGAATAGAAATGGAAATAAACAGCATATGATATGGACAGTAGAACCATAAATATTTGAACCATCCGCAGAAACAGGGAGATATGAACAAAGAGTAGACATTTTTCTCCACCTTTTTTAACGCCTGTGTGTCAAATAGATTAATTCAATTTGTATTTAAATGCATTAATACAATCTAAGACAAAAAAACTTCCTCAATTCCACTGTTCTTAAATGATGAATTTGTAGCCGAATCAAGCTTTTTGCAACTTAATTTTTATTGACATTTTCAGGCAATAAGAAAGGATTGCTATCGGCAACATGTCAATGACATATGTAATGGGTCACAGCTTATAGGCATATATAGCCTACTTTATGTAGTCAATTTTTTTCTGTATTTTACAGATTGATTCGGGCTGTCATCGATTCAAATATTTAATTGTGATTAATCGCATGATTGTCCAAAGTTAATCGGGATTAATTGCAAATTACATCAAATTTTTGTATCTGTTGAAAATGTACCTTAAAGGGAGATTTGTCAAGTATTTAATACTCTTATCAACATGGGAGTGGACAAATATGCTTGCACATATGAAGTGAAGTTCACGTCAACCACGACCATTTCCTAACCCATAATGGTTGTGTTACCTAAACCCAACTTCCTGTGAAAACAGTTTATTTTGAAAGAACACTATGCATGTAACGAGCGTATATTAACACACCGTCCCTGGTCCATCCAAGAGGGGTTACCCATGCGACGGTCTCCGATGCCGAGGGGCACTGACCGAGCGGCGGTATTTGGCGGAGTGTGGGAGTGAGAAAGTGTTACCAAACACAGAGTGGCCTCTAAATATGACCTATGAGTGAATTGGTGTATTTTTAAATTTGACAGAGTTAGCGGCTTTCCCCGTTTCTAATTCTTGTGCTAAATATCTGCTCTATTCTTTCAACAGATTCCAGCAAACCTCATGTCATTTGAATGAGAGCGAACCTCACCCAGCGGGACATTATTGTGCCAAACCCATTTTGTTTGGGAAGTATAGACTAAGTAATGGAATTTGGTGGTATCTACTGAAACGGGAGAGTCGAGAAGCGTCTGACACTGTAGAAGAAGCTCTTTAATACTGGATGCGTGACTGCATAACGCCAACACACCGGCTTTCTTCTTCACCAGGACTTAATGTGGAATAATCCAGTGAATGGAAGACTTTGGTTCTTTGGTTTTGACTCTCAGCCTCCTTGTTCACTGTCATTTGTTATGCTGCTAAAAACAATGTGAGCAAGCACATCGTTTTTTTTTTTTGGCCCATGTTGGGTTTCTGTTTGGGTGAAACGATCAGTGGACAAAAGTGTTAGCTGACTGATGTTGATCTTCGGTTTGCAGACCAGTGTTATACGGCCTTCAAATGGAGCTCAGGTTTTTAACACGGAAAGTTGAAAAAAAAAAAAAACCCATGTGGTTAAAAAAAGTGAAACTGCTATTGCAGTGTTTTTCTGCATTTCAACATCATACCGGAGTAAGAGTAGTCAACAACGTCAACGCACATCCCAACTTGTGAACTTGGATCTATCGGAGTCGTGAGCATGAAAAACGTGACCCTGTTTGAACGTCTTTTTTTTTATACCATTAAAGAGCAGCACTGCAGCAAAATGGACAAAGTCGTCATCACCTTCAGCCCTGTGACACACAGCTGGACTGAATTTGTTCCAAAAAAAGGAGAATTCGTAGTTGTACAGAAACAATATGGAACCATGAAGTTGGCTTGAAGAGCCTCAATTGTCAGTCAAATGAAGAAGAAGCAGCCCTGGATCACTTCACCTGTCCACCCCTCGCTACCTCAGCTGGTAGTCCTCCTGTAAAAGGTGTTTATTGATGTACATAACACGGTTTACAAAAATGGCAACAATTCATATTTTCTACAGAACAAATCAAAAAAATTGTCAGAACAAGGTTGATAATTACAATCAGTAGTGCAGAAGACAGCCAGCTGTTGTCCACATCAGTATGCCAAGGCAGCCGGTGGAGTGAATTTAAAGCAATTTACACTGAAGTACCAAGCTTTCAACAATCATGTGTGTGTGTAAATATTGTATTTATTTGTAAAAGAGTTTATTTTTTGACAGTTGGCCATCAAAGGGAAATGGTACAATCTTTATCTTTGACTTACCACCTGCTGCAGGAAGCTGCTCCTCAGAGACTGTTGGTGGGAAGCCACCCTAAAACTTAGATTGAATCTCCAACTGAAGGACATTGGAATAAGGGAAGACTCCATCAGCATTGGTATTGTTAAATGACCTGCTTCAAAAGCCAAATGTTAAATTTAAAGGTTAATTCTGCTTTATTACAACTTGGATTTATTTTCCTCGGTTTGGCCGTAATTCCTAACAGTGATAATAACATTGTTCTCCGGGGTTTTTACTGAAATCTGGGAACACGGGAGAGAAGTTAATATATCTAAGATGAAGCATAAGAACGACCGGTTAGAGATAGGAAGAAGGGTTACGCTAGAAAAGAACTAGTTGGCACGACATGTTGTCCAACCACGTCTACCATGAACTATCAGCGTTGAAGGCCGACTGTTGCGTCACCTCACGTCGCCTTTGAACACACCGCAAAGACTACAGCCGACGGCCAGTTAGCACGTACGTTCTGCGCCTGCATGAGAGGAAATAACTCTCCACGCCAGCAGGTGGCGGTAGTCTGTATTCGTCATTCAAAAAGGGAAACCAGAAGACAGACAACGGCGGATATACAAGCTGTTGTTTTGAAACGTACATGAAACAAAGTGGCGTTTGTCGACCCTTTTCACACCACTCTCACTCACCACTTAGCTTCATCCCAGATGGCCATGTTGTTGTGAAAATATCCGTGTGTTGGAACGATCAGATGAGATGAAGATGAAAAATGAGAAGAGCCTTCTTCTTTCCTCACTTCTGTTTCTCTTCTTCTGCACTGATTCGCCAATTCAGCCAATCAGATTGATATCTGTCAACAACGAGCTCCAACCCCGTTTCAACATGATGAATCGGCCTTAAAAACCTCCGACACGGGCAGACTAGAGCCGACGGTGCGGGACACACCGCAAAAACTAGGCCGACAGACGCTCACCGACAGCCCCAAACTGCCTATATAGGAGGGAGGAGATGTGATGATGTGGTTATTTTCAGACAGTCTCTCCTGGAAGACGTTCATAGTGTTGCACTCGGTTGTTGACAGAAAAAAAGTGACAGAAATTGTTTTATAACAAATGAAAAAAGAGAGCTAGAGAGAGTAGTTCAAACGCTGTCTCCTGTCTCACCTCCACACAGCTGGTGAGTCACAGAGGCCCTGTTCAGACCTGGTATTAACATGCATCCTGGGTGATCCGAGTACAAGTGGACAGCTCTAAGTACAGGTGTGAACGCACTCGAGACACATTGAGGAGATCCGATCGCTCAGACGACATTCAGAGGTGATCAGGGCCGCATATGGCCACATTAAGGATCCCCTACTCAACTGACGTGTGTTACGAGAGAGGCGATCCACAACAGCTTATGATGGAACAGTGTTGATATTAATTCTGCAGCGACGCTGCTAAAACTTTACATCATTAATACGCCATTAATACGTGCGTTGTCCGTACCGGTTACAAACAGGCTCGGTAATGAACGACACTAATGTGCTGACAGATTCTGTCTTTTAATGTTATTTGCTGAGCTACACTAGAGAATATTTGTTTAAAACAGGTCAGTGATGCGGTTTTGCCCTCATTGTTCTCCATAAAGTTTGCTGGAAGTTATGTGATGTAGCCCCAGTCTGTTTTATGTGGAGTGAGCACTGCGCCGGACTCTACACTGCTCTCATACGGCGGTTACAGCTGATAACGCCTTATCAACCGACGGCGCCGTCGCCAGTGAAGTGTAGCACCCACCCTCCAGTTAACTCCCCCCAGGTTAACACTGTTAGCTCCTTCAGTACTTTCGCCATTGTTTGCACTGTTAATAGCTGTTAGCACCGCCGTCGCCATGTTGAGAGCCGTTGAGAAGCAAAAGAAATGCTTCCAGTCCCTCATTTAGAACCTCTAACAACATTTCAGGCCTGCTCACTTTTAGCCTCCAAATAAAGTGGTTTAGATAATCTGGATAAACTGTTGCTTTGTTTCCAACCTGATGTTCCAAAAAGTATCCAAGTTGTAATAAATTGTAATTATCCTTTACGAGTAAAAATGTAAATGAAGTTGTACTAATAGATGCCATATTTCTAACGTTTCCCTGTTGTAAATCACAGTAACTGTCAGTCATTTATTTATGATATTATCGATCGCAACGGTGGCAAAAAAATATTGAAAAACAGTAATGAAAGCATATACAGTACTTGTCAAGTGTAAAAAATCTCATGAGTTCAATGTTCTCTGTGTTGTTTTTCAGAACTCATTCATGTATTGTCCTTGACTTAAAAAAAAAAAAAAAAGGCGGACTATTTTTAATAGTCAACATGAAGTAGTCCGATTGTTTCTCCAGTATTATCGACCGTCTGCAGATGAATGCAGTCATGAAGGCTCTAGAGGACTATAGGGGTGAAAATGCCTGATTAAGCCCTTTTAATGGAAATCATATACTTTACATCACAGCTAATCATTCTGCAAATCATGCTGGAAATTTACTGTCTTTACTGTTCAGTGGATTCCATTCATCTCTGTCGGGGAAATCAATTAGCGGACTCTTGAAACTTGAGTTTTGTAATTAATCAGAGCCTGACTGATATATACCGGCCAATATTAGCTTATTATATTATTATATGCAGTAGGTATCAAAGTATTCTTGGGACCCCTTGCAGGGGAGAAAATTTTCCAAGGACCCCCTCTGAATCGCAACACGGATTAAGCATAATGATTACTACCATTTGTACTTTTAGATGCCATAGGAGCTATTTGTATGCTAAAACTTTTCAACCGACTTGTTTCATAGCGATAAAAAGAAACACATTTCAATTTCAATCATGTTAAGATAAGATGAGATAATCCTTTATTAGTCCCACAGAGGGGAAATTTGTAATGTTATTGAATGTTAATACCAATTATATACCTTTTTAAACAGAAGGTGATTTTATTCAAATTGCATTTGGACTCAACTTGACAGCATTTTATAGCCTACATTCATCTTGAAAGCTTCCAGAAAATTCATAGTAGTCCTAATAAATCCAGACATTTCAATTTACCAGTCTAAAGCTGACTTTCAGTTAGTGCTTCAACTCAAAAATAAGGAACTTATTGCTGTATGTCACAGTCATTTCAGAGTTTCCATTGGCCCAAAGGTGACGTGGGTGGGATTATTGGACACAATGTGCTTGTTTTAATGGCTCAAATGGTCCCAATCTATAGATATGCACTTTTTAATGACACAGCACAATTTTATAATGTATAGCAAATTATTTCGCGAACCCCCTGACAGATTGCCAAAGACCCCACTTTGAGAATTACTGCTGTAATGGATTACACAACTCAAGCAAGTTTCAAGGGTTTGCTAATTGACTTTCAAATCGATGGAGATAAATGGCTGCCTTGGGTGAAAACTTCTGAACACACTAGTATGGTCCTTTAATAAAGACCAGAGTCTATTTCTTCTTTTTTTAACTGAAATATGGCTATAATATTCCTCTAACCACTAGGGAATATTCCCCATAAATAGACAGTAAAATGTCCACTCTTAACACTCATCACCTGTGAATGACTGAGCCTGTGTTTCTGTTCAGTATTTAGTATTGTACTGTTTTATTCTTGCAGTTCAGCTGAACAAAGGTGTTCTAACATTGATTGAAAACAAACATGTTGCTTTCATGTCACTCTGCTGTTGCTGTACAGTATATTCAACTTTGTTTTTTTTATTTCACGTGCTCTTTGAAGGGTAAAACTTGAGTAAATACGTACAGTAGAAATTAAAGAAACAGTTGAACATGTTGAAGTAATAGCCTACGCTTGTTTAATGTCTTCACCAGAGTCAGATTCAGTATTCATTTCATATGTGCATGTCCAGTATAAACATACAGTATATTCAGACAGAAGGTATTAACACGGTGATATTTGGCTTTGTACTGAAACAGTGACCATGAGGTTCAACTCCGGACAGTTGTAATTTAAGGATGTGTACATCCAAGGGTGAAGATTTAGGCTGTATTTGAAACAGCATACTACATACTACTGACGAACGCAGTATGCAGTACATACTGCGTTCCTTTTGCAGTATGCTAGACCAGGATTTAGCCTTTAAACCAGCTCTTAAAGCACTGGACAAAAAAACTAACTAAAAATACAACTTTGATTTAGTTGTTTACGTTAATGTTTGTTTACTTTATAAGATACTGCAGGTTTAAACAATTTATTCTAACAGCTCATAGTGAAGTGAAACAAACAGGATCATCAACGAGGGGAGACGGGAAATATAAATCATTGCTCGACAAAATTTACTCAAACTGCTTTTTCAGTTACAGCAACTAAACAGTGGACTGATCTCCCTAAAGATATTAGAGTGATGTTAAAAAGGGTCATGTTGTCTCAACAGGTATCTCTCTGCCCGTCAGAGGCTGCTCTTTCCCTCGTCAATCTGCTGCTCTGTAGCCGGTCTTTAAGCGTCACTGGCCGGCTGGTGAGCGAGTTACGCCTGTGGGCGATTGTGGAGCTTTTCAACTCCAAAAAGGCCGATAAACACAGGTTCCCATTAACTTATAATGGACATTTGTGTTGTAGTATTTCAACAAACTATCCATCAACAAGGAAATAAAAGCCCCTCCAGCCAGATCATAGCGGTCTGTGAGCGTGACCGCCCGGCTGGCGAGGAAGCGACCCCGGCAGGCGCTAGCTAACTGTCACAGCAGTTTGTGGAGCTTCTAAACTCACAATTCACCATCTAATATTGTTAAACTGTCAATATTCAAAATCTACACCGTTGATTTCTCGCCTCAAAAACTTTCAGAAATGAATTTAGTGATGAAATAGCTATGAAAAATGTAAAAACAAATGAGCCGATTTTGGCTGCTGTTGTTGTTGTGACCGTAGCCTGTACCGTTCCAGCGCTTTGCATTGTGGGATACAGGAGGAGAGGTAGACTGGTCTGATGCACACTGGAGATTTTTTCCAAATCAGTACGACATCCAGGTATTTTTGGCATACTGGAGATTTTGCTTTTGTTCGCATACTACATACATATTACATGCTACATTTTGACCAAATCAGTACGTACAGTACTACTAGTATAGTATGCGGTTTCGAACACAGCCTTGTGTTTCAGAAGTGGGAAGGTAAAGAAAAGCGCATATGAAAATTCTGATGAAATTGTTATCATGCTTCCCATAAGTTCTATTATACAATTCCCTATATAGAGACCTGATACTGATACTAAAAATATAGATTCAACTTTGTTTTAACCAAAAACCACGCAGAGAGGATGACAGTACGTTTTTCATCCCTGAGTACTCTCTGCAGGTGCTGCTTCAGGCTGTGTGTAACCTGAGAGGCGAAACCCAGGGGAAAGCATGCGTAGCACCACTGCTGCTCATTAATCAGAATCAGCCTTATTGACCCAGTATGTGTACACAAGGGATTTGACTCCGGTTTTAAGTTGCTCTCTTGTACTTACAGTTCCAAGAACTATTTTCAGGGAGATATAAATAAACATATAGCTGAAAACAAGGACAACAAATGAAATGGATCTCAGGCAGCGCTGGACGCCGCCTTATATACTATAGCGCACATATTCAGTAGACACGTCCTGATTGGCCGGCTACGTTTATGCAAATCTCAGTGGGCAAACGGGTGCGTGTGATTGGAGGTAGTGATACGGTTGACGGGTGTAGTTTTTCAAATATATTTTTTGGGGCTTTGAGCGCCACAAAAGTACCATTTAGTTCCATTATATTGGAGGGAAGGCAGACATCTCTACGGCCGATATCGACAACACTCGGCAACTCAGACCAAAACAATCTAGAGTGATAAGTAGCACTACAGGTAAGAGGACAAATATGTTGTTGTTTTTATTTTGGGGTCATTAAAGGGAGAAATAGTATGGCAACATCTCAGACAGTTGACACATTTATATAATTTGATTTACATAAATAAGTATGAATACATATTTATTTATTGTCATATCACCCAACCCTAATGAGGTATTAAAAAGGGTATAAACTAGGGTGTAGATCAGGGCCAAATCATCCCGGGCCAATGCCAGAATATCTTCTTGATATCTTCTGAAAAAATAACATGATGACACTCAACATTAAGAATATAGTAAATATTAAGATCATGGCAGAAAAAGGCGGCAAGCTCTATTCATTTCTCTTTAAAGCTTTCTGCCATTGTTGCGGTTCAGTCTACTGCTGACCTTACTTCATATCGTATCTGACATACTGTACATGTGCTCAAAGGGGTACTTCACCCACAAAATGACCATTTGTATATCAATTATTATCACCCTGTGTTACCTTGAATTCTTGAAAAAAATTTGGTAACACTTAATTTGACAGGTCTGCAAATTTCATGGCATTAGCAAGTAACCTATTTGAAATTTATTTGGAGTTACTGCCAAATTACCCCAATATTTACCTCAAAATGTATCGAAAATTAATTTAATATAAACATTATATACCGAAACTAAAAATTGTCGCATGCCCCCACAGTGAACGGAGAATCCAAAAACAGAAAAAAAGTCTCAGTGACTAATCAGAACAGCAGTGCTAAAGTTTGCCTGCTAAGTTATTCAAGTGAACTGTAGCTGTAAGATACAGTAAGTGGGTTTAAAAATGCAATTATTTGTATTATTTGTTTTCCCAAATAATTATAAACATTCCATCAACACGTCAGCGTGTCAGTGAGCTTTCCAAATTGCAGCCGTCGTTAGTTTAGATCACACATTTAGAATAAACTCCCTCATCAGCAGCAGTGTTTTTTCTACGAACCAAATGTATTTGATCCAAATACTGTATAGTGTACGCTAGCATCAATTTGTACATGATTACATCACATCACATTCCAGTTTATTTTCAGGAAGTATTTCAGCAAGTATTGCTTTACTCCTTTCTTTCAGTTGTTTTGACATTTGTATATGTCCGATCTAAGCATGTTTCTGTTTTTTATCCAGTTCCACTGAGGAAGAGTGGGTTGTGTTCTATGGGACATTGCATGTATTTTTGTGCCCAAAATTTCTAGTATTGTAACTGTGAAAAAGATGACCACTGGGTTGGGATTATCAGTCTGTGATTATTTTGCAGAGTTATTTCTTACCATGGCATTGCTATGTGTTGCTGTATTTTTCAGCTTCGGACATTGAATTGGGAATAAAATGTATGTACAGAAAGGTGCTGACTTTATGATGCTTCTGTAATGCATCTGTACTGCAGTCCTTGTAAACAGACCACTACACAATTGAGACAGGAAAGCACTATTAACTACTAACACCATATATATACATATATATATATACATATATACATATATACGCACCACCTTAACCCTATTATGTTCCAGTGTGAATATTATTGGAGTCTTATAGGCCTACTATAGAAGATGCATAGCCTAAGTATAATAGTAGCAATAAAACCACAGCTGGTTATGACTGACACAGTATAACATGCTTTAAGAAAAAATGTATTAAGGAATAAGTCGCAAAAGATTGCTGACACGCCAACATGTGAATAAGAGAGTACTGACACTTATTTTTTTTCCACTTCAAGCACTGTACTATACTATGACTTTTTTATCACTTTTTTCGACATACTATACCATGACTTTTTTATTACTTTTTATGACATACTACACTATGACTTTTTTCGACATATTATACTATGACTTTTTTATTACTTTTTATGACATACTATAATATGATTTTTTTATCACTTTTTATGACATACCATACTATGACTTTTTTATCACTTTTTTCGACATACTATACTATGACTTTTTTATTACTTTTTATGACATACTACACTATGACATTTTTCGACATATTATACTATGACTTTTTATCACTTTTTTCAACATACTATACTATGACTTTGTTCGAAATCTCAAGCCTGCAGTCCAGTGTGAGACCAGGTAGTGGGGGTAGATTCACCTTCATCATCAAGAGGAGGAGTCTATAGAAGGGGAGGTTATATAAAGGCTGGGTGTGCTCTGTTCAGATCCATTTTGTCTGAGAACATGCTGCCACACCAGCAATTTGTTTGTACAAATCCCTTTGTTTGACACCATGCTGCCACCCCAGTAAGTTTGTTCATAATGATTTTGATTATTTGTTTTAGACAACATATGGTTTATATTCTTGGAGCTATTTCTACATGTTTTCTATCCTAATTTAATGTGTGTATCCACCTTCTTAATAGATCATGGGATTGTTTGGAGCTGTGTGATCTAGGCCACTTACCTGTGAGCTAAAGTCTGACCTAGTAAGTAAGGCAATCTGTTAATTTTAGAAGAAAGTGATTGTATATTTGATTAATTTGTATTGACTTTGATTTTGTTAAAATTAGGTTCCAGATGGAGAATGTGAAAGTGTTTCAAGAAGTCGATGCATTAATAACGTAAGATAATTTATGTACCTCTTGTTTATTATTTCTAATTGTGGTAAGCATGACAATATATTGATTTAATTTCTTTATTGTGCAGAAAAATCATCAACATCAATATCGTCGTACATTATCCATCCTTCAACCTCCACCCATTATCCTCTCTGAATAAATGGTTAAATGGCTCTTGGATCCTGGTGTTTTAATGTGCATACCAGCTAGAAGTGCTATGGTCCAGGCAATTAATACTCCCAAACAAGGCAATAATAATCTAATTTAGGAAATAGATTATTCAATCTTTTTTTTTCAACTTTTTTATCATACTATAATTGGACTTTTTTCGACATACTATATGACTTTTTTAACACTTTTTCGACACACTATAATACTTTTTTACCACTTTTTTCGACATGCTATACTATTACTTTTTTATCACTTTTTTCGACATACTATAATATTACTTTTTTACCACTTTTTTCAACATACTATAATATTACTTTTTTACCACTTTTTTCGACATACTATACTATGACATTTTTACCACTTTTTTCAACAAACTATGATATGACTTTTTTACCACTTTTTTCGACATGCTATACTATTACTTTTTTATCACTTTTTTCGACATACTATAATATTACTTTTTTATCACTTTTTTCGACATACTATAATATTACTTTTTTACCACTTTTTTCAACATACTATAATACTTTTTTACCACTTTTTTCGACATACTATAATATTACTTTTTTACCACTTTTTTCGACATACTATAATATTACTTTTTTACCACTTTTTTCGACATACTATAATATTACTTTTTTATCACTTTTTTCGACATACTATACTATGACATTTTTACCACTTTTTTCAACAAACTATGATATGACTTTTTTACCACTTTTTTCGACATGCTATACTATTACTTTTTTATCACTTTTTTCGACATACTATAATATTACTTTTTTATCACTTTTTTCGACATACTATAATATTACTTTTTTACCACTTTTTTCAACATACTATAATACTTTTTTACCACTTTTTTCGACATACTATAATATTACTTTTTTACCACTTTTTTCGACATACTATAATATTACTTTTTTACCACTTTTTTCGACATACTATAATATTACTTTTTTATCACTTTTTTCGACATACTATACTATGACATTTTTACCACTTTTTTCAACAAACTATGATATGACTTTTTTACCACTTTTTTCGACATGCTATACTATTACTTTTTTATCACTTTTTTCGACATACTATAATATTACTTTTTTATCACTTTTTTCGACATACTATAATATTACTTTTTTACCACTTTTTTCAACATACTATAATACTTTTTTACCACTTTTTTCGACATACTATAATATTACTTTTTTACCACTTTTTTCGACATACTATAATATTACTTTTTTACCACTTTTTTCGACATACTATAATATTACTTTTTTATCACTTTTTTCGACATACTATA
>CAKAKR010051076.1:0-21586 GCA_916700685.1 Adelosebastes latens | reverse complement strand
CAAGGGGGAGAGTGTGGACAGGAAACTTTTCCAGAGGTCATATTTCATGAGCAATCTGTGCTGATGCAAACACACCCGCTCCTACCCCCCCTCACACCCACATGTATTCAGAGCTTATGGACAAAGAAATGCACAAACACACACACGCTCAAATGCAATAGTAGCAGGTTTCATATCAAGCCTGGACTGGAAACCAGTTACATGAGAACACAGATCTCAGAAAACACATCTTTTTTTTCTTTGTTTAATGGAAAATTTGGCCATAAGCCAAGGAAGAACCCTAGCTTTTTTTGCGAAGAGCGCCACAAAGAGGCCGTTTTTAGATAAGTCCTAACATTATTCACTCATAACTGCTGAACTCCTGCAGAACAATTAACTTTATCCTGAGTTGACCCTACCTAAATCCCGCCCGTTCTCGCTCTGTGCTCCAATAAGAGTTGAGCAGCTTGGAACCCGGCAGAACCGCGGTCAACTTTCCCCTTTCCTGTTATACTTGGATATGCTACATCTGTTCAAAGGTAACATTACTATGGAAGTCACATTACATTGTATATAGTAACTTTAATCTTGTGTTGACTGTGGCGACGAAAGTGTTTCCGAGCACTAGAGTTCCTTTAGAAAACCTCTCATTTTACTGCAGCAGGGTCTGACAGTCTGCCTCGCTCAGTCCTGGTGCTGGTTCTCCCATGCCCCCCTTCCCTCCATCAGCCCCAGAAATATGGCCTGGGCCTCCAGCAGCGTGGTGTCGGTGTTGGCTACCAGCGGCGTCCGGCGGAGCAGTGCTGCAAAGCTCTCCATAGGATCGGTCAATTGCCTGGATCAATATACATGTATCAGTAGAGGCCAAGCCCCTTTACGCAAAACAAAGCTACCGCCATTTTTAAGTTTTTGCAAAACCTTTTTACTACTTCTGCAACTCCGTATACAGTAATGTTTTGTCGATATGCCATGTAGTTTATCTTAAAACTGGTTGCAAAACTCTTAAAGACATGGCCTTTTTCACAAGAGCTGCCATAACTTTTGATTGCACTGTGCAATTACAGTAACATTTTGATGACACTCGGATATATGAACTTTGTGCAACCCTGGAAAACTTGATGGTAATTCTATAGATGGCACTACATCAACACAATACATTTAAATGTGCTCATAAGTAACATTTTCTTTTGTAAATATCTTAAAATTTCCCACACAGGATTAAGAAATTGTCCAAAAATCACAACAATTGTCAGCCAGCCAGCACAATTGTCTATATTTATCGCATTTAGTTATTACATAATTGAGGTATTTCAATAACTAAAATAACAATTTTCATGTAATGGTGTTGGTCTTAATGTCCTCCGGGTTCCTCGTAACCAAGACCTGACTTGCGATCTGAGTCGGGCTGGGTCCAAATTATATTCAGTGTAATCAGGTTGGGAAATATCTAATTCTTTCAGTCTGTGTGTCAATCACGTGGTACATAAAAATCACTTGACGCAAGACAAAGTGTATAAGCTGCGAAGTGCATGGAAAAATGTCATCTGCTTGTAAATTGGTGGCAGATGTTTTTGCCGAAAATGTAATTATTTGTAATCCTAATATTATTTCCCTCTTGCTTGATGAACAAGTTTGGACAATACGTCTTTAACCGTGTAGAAAAAGTTAGTAGTACAACTTGAGTGGGTTTGTTGGGGGAAGTTGGTTGTTGAAATGAAGTATTATAAAGCAAACAGTAGCTGGTGGTACAAGAGGTCAGTACACAGGCTTTGTATTTTCATTTGCTGGTGGGTTGATATAGTAGCTCTCCAGTTGTGGCTGCTCATTAATCGGAGATACATCATGCTGCTGCTGCATCTACCGCATTCTGAATTGGGTCTAGTTATCCTCGGGGCCTGTTTTGGACGAGGTCTGACTGTCCTTGGATCCCTTTCAGATTGGTGTTGGACCCATGAAGACCTCTGGCTTGATAGAGGAATGCCCTCTCTGAGCAATTTCTAATAATCCAGTGGTTTCTTTGATCAATTCAAGTAATTAAACACACAACAGAGGCAGATACTGTATGTTCTAAATGCATACATACAAAATCCTGAATAGCTTTAACATTACAGATTGTGTTCCTGTCAGTGTTGGTCCAAAGAGCAGTGGAGATAAAGAGAGAGTATAGCCTCATACTGTGTGCTGCAGAGTACAGAAACCTAATGGATCTCTGGGTCAGATTTATAGCGGCTCATCTCCTCCATTGCTATAGGAGAGAAAAAAGTTGACTGGAGCTCACCGACTCCAGAGACTATAATTCATTACCCACTGCGCTCCATTTTATTCAGCCAGAGTACATTGGTGAGTCTTGGGCTCCTTTTTTTAAGCCAATAAAACGTAATCACTGTCTGCCAGGACCAAGGTCACACTGTATTCCTTATGCAATGTAATGATTATCTTGGCCTTCGCTGAAGGTTGATTAGCTGTTTATTTTTCCACCAATGCCTGAGAGATGATTGTTAAAAATTAAATAGATGGTGTTTGGTTTTGATGTAATTACGGACCAAAGTTTGCGCTTTTATATTTTAGGTGTTTTTCCTGGTGCTCTAATCCAGAGTGTGATAACTGAGTAGGTAGGGTGTTTGAACAGGTTGACAGTGAGCACATTTGCTGTTGCATGAATTAAGCTGGTGACATTTCAGTCGGAGGACAGCCTCCTCGACTGCTCGGTGTCCTCTGTTGGCAGAAGTGAGGCAGTTTGACATCATTCTGTTTACTATTAATCCTCCAATCCCACCGCAGAGTGCACTGCATGGACAGCCCCTCACCCAAGCTCTGAGGTCCAGCACTGGGCTAGGTGGCGGTTTTGCCAACCCGATTTCATGGGAAAGCATATAAATGGCATGAAGTTTCATGTCATAATAACGCATTTTAGGCTTTTTCTGTGTCATTTAACACCACGTCGTTACCGTGAAATGGCAGCATTTAGGTTTAAGAAACAGAACCACTTAGTTAGGTTTAAGAAAAACATCATAGTTGTGCTTAAAATATGTGCGTAAACAACATATGAAAAACGTCACAAATGTCACTTTTTTGTCAGGAGTCTGGCGGCTTTGAAGAGAGCATAGATACGTCTCACTTTTCAGTTCAGTTTCCCGTCGGAAAGGGCTCTCTGATGGCGAGGTAAAGCGGTGAAAATATATTCTAAATATAGCGTACACTTTACTCAGACAGCCCTATCTGACAGGGAACTGAAGCCGTAATATCGCTGTCTTCAAAGCCACCAGACTCCATTCATAAAAACAGTAATTTTACCTCACAGAACATGGGAGTACGTACAAGGCCTACACTTAAAAACATCCAAATTAACCCTTTCAGTTATCTTCTTTTATTTTGAAAAAAAACGCAGATGGACCCGCCCTTTATCCGTCAGTTTTTTGGACTAGCGTTTACACAGTGTGAACCTGTATGTTTATATCTTGTATTGAAACACAGTTGTAGCAATGCTATCTTTGGGCGATGGCGATGTGTCTGCACACTGCTCTGACGGACGGCTCTAAAGATTTACAGCAAACCAGATGGCATCTAACTGTCTTTAACCTCTGTCATTCATGTGTGGTTTATTGGTGATTTGTCATCTCGATCATTAAAATGAGCAGTATGAGTGCATACAAATAATGGCAATCATCGTTTGTGGACTGTGGAAATGAATAAACACAGGCAGTGTTTTTTTATAGGAATCCCCAGTTGTTCAGTGAAAACTAGTTACCGTGCCACAGTTAAAGCCAGTTTGGCATGAGCTCAGACTGCTCTGCTGTCCACAGTGAGGACTACTGAGAGAGACAGCTCATCTCTCAGATCTGCTTCATTTAGAAATTGATTTTTACATGTAGCCTTGAACGTTTGAAATTTCCTTCTCAAAACCTTGTCAGAGCAGAAGGGGGAAAAGGACCAGGGCGAATCAATTCAAATTAATTTCAGAGATGAGGTGTTTCTGTCTATTACTTTAAGCAACTATCATTTTGAATGGCCTGAGAGTCGGTCCTGGTAAAAAAAAAAAAAAAAAAAAGAGAAGTGAAGTGAAAACATGATTGCTTTCTTCAACCCAAGAGGGGGGTGGAATAATTCACTGTCTGAGTTTAGAGGGAGTTGCAGGAGCAGCTTAATGAAATGAAAACCTGCATCTTCTGGTGCGTGATCAGGCTCGGGCTTTGACGAATTTGCTCCGACTAACACACAAACAATGGCCCGTGCGCACGTATGAATTACACACATTATTGTACACACCGAGGGGAAAAAAGAGAGAGGAGGTGTTGCTTGTGTTTAAAAACTCAGCATGTCACGGGAATGACCTTATTACTTGCTGTAGGTGTTCTTTAAGGCGGAGGAGTTGTATTAGCTGTGTTGGTGTGGACAGTTTAAATTAGTTGTATTTTTAGCTGCCTCAGTCCATTTGTCCACCATGTACCTCTTCATTTATAGGGATAGTCCTGGTGTTTTGAGGTACTTATCCATAGTAGGTGTATTACTTACGGTCGGCGTGCTCCCAGCATCGAGAAACTGACATGAGCACCCGGTGTTGTGGACGGGGACGGCAGAAAAACGTATTTAACCACCTTATAACTGTCAAACTGAACAGAAAGTGAAACGTATCTATACTGTTTTTGTCATCTGATCCTGCTGGCTTTCGAGAGAGCGTAGATAAGTTTGACTTTCAGTTCAGTTCCCCTGTCTGAATGGAGAAGAAAAGGGCTGTCTGGCGGCGAGATAAAGCGGTGAAAATATTCTAAATATATAGCGTATACACTTAAACGGATATCGATTGCTGTATTGATGTATGGCTTTGCTCCGGTGCCGGTGGTCCTGTCTGTTCCTCAATTCTGGTGGCGTGCCGTCCGTCATCTACTGTAAGTAATTCACCTACTATGGATAAGTACCTCATACAACCCCACTTCATAACATCCGAACTATCCCTTTAACTGGTAGTGCTATAAACAGATGCTTCTGGAAAAGTGCTGCTTGTGACTCATTGTGGAGAGATTGCAGCTTGTTTTAAAGTGCTAAAACTGTTAATATTTCTAATCCTTTGCCACAGATATGGCTTTTCAGAACAATGTTGGACAATGTGTCTTTAACCATTTAGAAAAAAGTAAGTTGGACATGTTTGGATTGTTTGGTACAGATTGGATTTGTGGTTTCGTAAACATACGGAAATTGGATATGAAAATACAAAACTTCAGACTGTCCCAACAGCTTTTCTGAAAGAGCCTGCATTGACATTTTCTATTATACTATTCATTACTTCCCATTTATTAGAAGAAAACAAGGCAGAAACAATAATTTTATGTGTCAAACAAAAGTATTCGTCTTTCATTGGTTTATTTATAGTGTTCAATCCATCCCAAAAGACTACTTTCTATTAAACATCTGCACACCTTCTATTGTGGACAAACTGGTTACCTAAGTGATGGGTGAGATTCTGCAGCGTGACACTCAGCAAATTGACCAAAAGTATGCATTGTAGTCTTTTGCTGGTGTTGAAGTGGCTACAAGAGCCCCGAGGTCAGTCAATCCATCAGCAGCTCAGAGCTACAGCTCCAACAAAAGGACCCGCTCTGCTACAAAGTACTATGAGGTTGTACAGAAAACATACATCTCGTTTTGACAGTTGTCCATTTCCTGTCAACTGTGATTCTGCCCCGAGGGTGGTTTTCATGCACATCCACGGTACCACTCCCCAGTGTCACATATCACTGGGAAAATGTGCTGCATAATGATCAAATGAGCCAGAAAAAAAGTTTTTCCAAAGGAACAAAAGCTAGTTGGAGGTAATATGACACCAGCCTCTGCTGGAGCGTAACATGGCAGGTGTACAAGCGCTAACAAACCGCCGCTGACGCCTGCCAGGCTTGGCTGATTGACATGACGTTGTTTCCCAGACCACAACAATGCCGGCAGGGTCCTTGTTATTCCGCGTGCTCTCAAAGGCGCCTTCTGGTATCCCATAAAGCACCATCAGGCCCTGCAGTCATTCAATTAAGAATTTACTGGGCTATTGATTCCACCACAAGCGAAGTGTCTCACATCCTAGAAACAATAAGGAGCCTTTTACCAGCCTTTTACCTACAGGGGCGATGACTTGGAAAGGCATGTAAAAGACTTATGATATATCCAGTGAGCACATACAACAAACCATTTGAATCCAGCTTTCTCTAACTTTAGTCATCCCCTTCTCTAAAACGGTACATTTATATTCACTATGACCTCTTAAATAAACTGATTATTTTAAGAAAACATTCAAATTTAACTGTGCTTAGTGCTGGGCAGGTATACCTGATAATTTATCAGAGGTTTTACACTGAAAACAGCTGCAAGAAAAGAAATTGATGATTAAAACAGTACAGCTGCGGGCTGTAAAACCAAAACAATAAGCTGAAAGATGCTAAAAAGCCCCATTAGAGCAACCCCTTTCACATGCAAGCCATGTCATCCAATGTTATTATAAAAATGATTTATTATAGTTTTCTTAAGTTGCGTCTTTCTTTCGCTCACTTCCAAAACAAATGCCCGACATGACACGCTAGCCAGATCAAGATCTTTACGTCAGTCGGCGGTGATGCTCGTGGGAAATTCAGTCTTCATTCCGGGAAAACACTCCCGCTTTTGTCCACAGGGGACGCCAAATTCAACACAGAATTCACAAGTTACTCACAAAAACTTAAAGCTGCAGTGGATAGAAATGGAGCAAATAGGAGGAAAACAACCAATCAGAGCTGATCTGGAGTCTGCCGTCCAGCTGCCGTCTATGCGAGCCGGCTGTCAATCACTCGCAAACTCCGATCAAATGGTCAAACTAGGCAGCGCTGATCAAATATGAATCAATATTCTGTTACTGTAATGCCTATAACGTTGTCAGAAACATCTTGTAGTGTACTGTTGTAGCTGGAAAATTAGGAAGTTTGTGACCCGGCAGCCATGTTGAGTTCAGTAGAAGCAATACCAAGCACCGCCCACCAGCCAGAGCACAATAGGAACGCCCTCTCTCTCTCTGAAATGACCTGTGAAAGGTTATTATGGAATTTTTGCCCAATGATGCCAAAAACCTTCTGCCTACTGAAGCTTTAAATGTTGTCACGTCCTTCTGTAATTTTGAATAAGAAATGCAAGAAAACACTGAATACACAGTTTAGTTTTTTTCTACTGCATTTACAACATTTCAGTGTGACATTAAAACTGCAAAAAAAGTCAACCTGATTTCAAACCCCTACTGGCCTAAAATCCCCCAAATTCCCATGAATGTCACAAAGCTTTCATCTATTAAATCTCCCGTGACCCTCAGTCGATGCACCAAGGTTAATAAACTTTAGGTTTGGGGTTACGTCTTTGCCAAAAAGAAGCCCTTTTGATAGACATCCTCCCTCAAGAATCCCACCATATGTGTTTGTTATTCACTGCAGAGCTTTACAGAATACAACTGTTGATGCAACACGAGTGGAGATGATTATAGGGCCAATTGAGACTACTGTATAATGAAAGCGAGGGGGGACAGCGAGTATCAGCTGGAGAGTGCGAGTCGAGAGTTCGGAGAGGAAAGAAGGAGAGGGAGAGCGTAAGAGAGTAAGAGCGGCCAGGAGAGAGTACATGTAGATGCTTAATGAATTCGGTCACAGCTCCGCACAATGAAATCTTTATCCGTGGGGGATGAGGCAGGGGACTTGGCAGAGCCCCGTTGTATCTCGGCAAGGGTGAAAAATAGAAATCCCACTGTCCCCTGTTGGCTCTCCCTCATGTCAGCTGCCTTGGTTACTGAGTTGGCTGCCAGCGAGCCCCCGCCACTCCAGTCCTCCATCCCTCCTCCTCCTCTTATTCCCCTTTTACTCTCCCTATCTGTCTTTCTCAGTCCAACTCTCCTTCACACTATTTCTTTCTCTGCCTCCCCCCCTCCTGCTCAGTCAAACTCCCCTGTTTCTCCCACAGACTCTCCCTTTCTCCTTCTGATTATTTCTCCTCCTTCTCTGCTCATCTGTTCTCCCTCCTTTCACCACTCTAATCTACTTTACCTTCACCATTTTCACCACATGTGGCTCAGTCAAATGAAACAAGTGGAAAACGCTGCGGCTCACCCCAAAGTCAATAAATGATGTTCATGATTGCAGCACATAGATAGAGAGAAGACACTCAACAGCAGCATTAAAAGACTTACCTTGTAACAGGTTGTTCTGATCATTGTGTGCAACAAATCAATACATGATGGGGGTTTTATATTAATCCAGATGTAAGTCACATCCACCAGTTGAGGTGATTTTATCAGATGCATATTAAACAAATGAATCCTACCTTTTAAAAGCTCTCAAACTTCTCCTCCCGTGCAGCCAGCACCATTTACTGCAGCTTTCTCACTTTTGTTAGTCTTCTCTCCTTGACGTGCCGGTTTCTATTTCTTCCAGAGGAGGCTGATCTTTTGCAGAGAAGTCCAGCTGACCCCCCCGTGCAGGATACACGAAAAAAAAACACCAGAGAGCAAGAGCTGGCACCTCCTGATCAGCTCCTTCCAGCGCTCAGGGTGAGAGAAGTGTGAGACAAAGTAATCTTCAGGTGAAAAGACACCCCTCCTTTCCCTCCTGCTCTCTCTCTCTCTCTCTCCCCCGCCTCTCCCTCTGTTGCCCGTGTCCGCTCTACCTGCTCAAAGCGTTGTGGACGAGCTCACACAGCAGCTGCCTCTCCAGCTCTCCCTCTTGTGTCTGAGCGCTGTGCTGTTGCTCCATCCATTCCCCTCATTCCTCTGCCTCCCCTACCTCTCTCTCCCTCCCTCCCTCCCTCTCTCCCTCCATCCCTCTACGGCTCATGAATGTTTAGACACGGCAATTGTGGCTGAAAGGCACCGAATTAACCCGCAGAACTCAAAATACACTCTTTCGCTTCACTCACTTTACCCCAGTTTTTCTTTTGTTCTCGCTTATAGCGGCGACCTCTCTCACTGTGTATGTGACCCTCCTGAATAGTACAATCAGTTCTTTTTAGGGGGAGTGATAGTCTATTAACTTTGTGGTCCCCGCTCTCCACTGGATTTTATCAACAGACTGTCTGAAGCAGGGATAAAAGATTATGGTCTAACATCCATGATGAATGTGCAATCAGGGACGCCAGCCCCGTTAGATTAGAATGCGGCGCACATGAGCACACGTTATAAGAAAATTGGCTCATCAAATAATCATGAGCAAAACAAGAAATGTGTATGATGAATAAGTAAATATTTACCACCCCTCCTCCCTCGATTCATTAATGATTAATTGTCCTTAAACTAATTGGAGTTAATTGAAGATATTGAGCCATTGGAAAACAGATACAAATCTAACTGGTTGCATCCCCGCAGGCTGGGGAGCGTTTCCGATGAGCTCAGCGGCTGGTGTCGCATGAACCCAGAGATGTTCATACGTCACCAAATCAAAGTCAGAGTCCGGGCTGGAGCCTCTGTAATTGTGATTTGATTACTGCGTGATTACTGCCAATTACATCTTCCCTTCTATAGAAATGCAATCAGAGTCAACTTTATTGGCCAATTATGTTGACTCGTACAAGTTCATGTGTCAATAGCTCTCAATATAGGATCTAAATGACATGTAGGCGTTGTCATATGTTCTGCTGTTGTTTGCATGGTTCAGGGATAACCCTTTCCTGGAGCTCTTCTCAGTTTACCTTGCACGGCAGCTGGATTCTCGTGATGTCATGAGATCACATTCTGAACAACAATGGCGGCTCCTGAGGAGGTTAGCGTAGATGCTGCTATAGCATCAGTTCTATCAGAACTGGAGAATATTTCTTAATCGAAAGAAGAGCAAAGAACGGCACTGAAGGCTTTTCTTGATGGAAAAGATGCTTTGCTCTTCTCCAGACTGGCTCGGCAAGAGTTTGATTGACAGATGGTTCATCCAATCACGTGCCAAGTATTTTTTTTGAAAGTACCTTCCTGTTTCCAAACAGTTTCAAATGATGGCTTCTCAGGTGGCGGGTCAGGTTTGTTCTCAGTAGGTTATACTAATGCTGCATTATTGTAATATTGAAGTTACTATAATTAAATTAAACAGCATTGTTAGCAACCACTGTTTGTGTCGCGTGCTTTAAGTTTCACTTTCACGTTAAAATCAGCTGTTCGTTCGTGTCCCGTGTTCACAACGTTCAGTTTCATTTTCACTTTACAAATTGGTCAAGCAAATGTGTCATCTCATCACATGAAGAGTTATTGCAACAAACGCAAAACAATAACCGCCATTTGGCTACTGCAAATGTGAATGTGAGTAAAGTGAAAGTTCACGTTGGACAATAAATGACGTCCCGAGCCCCGTTAAGAATTTGGAGAGAAGAGGATGTACCAGAAAATATGACAGCATCGGGGAAAGTCGGTGGTACACCACATGACACTATTGGGAAAAGATTTAAGCAATATTAATCATTAATCAATCAGTTTGTTTGTTTGTCAGAAGGATTACGGAAAAATTACTCTCCCCATTTTCATGAAACTTGGTGGAAGGATGCATCATGGGCCAAGGAAGAACCCTTTAAATTTTGGAGCGGGTCCGAATCACAGGGTGGATACGCACATTCAATTTCACTTATGGAAACGGCCTTGGCGGAGGTCTGCCTCCCAAGTGCCCTTCTAGTTTTAGCTCTGTTTTGGTCCCCACCAACTCTCGATGAAGAGTAGCTAGGCGCTAACTTTGTCTGTCTGCCATTTGGTGCTGGCCAGGTAGCTTTTTTGCTAAGAACAGCTGCCACCTGCTGCGAAAACCAACGCCAAGAGAGCAGTGAGAGTGAACCAAAATAATTCATAAACAATGAGCTGAAAGTTGCTACAAAGCTCCGTAAAGCCAAGTGCTAGCTGTTGATATAAAAATATTGTTTTAAAGTTTTGGTAATGGGTTAGTTGCTGTAATGAAAATCCACCTCATAAACAATAGCCTTTCAAGCTACTGTACGATGACTTTACAGCAAAATGTATTGCAGATTGTTTATGTATTAGCTTCAGGCTAGTGCTAAAGTTGAGCTAACCTTACTGAAGAGTTTGCTGAGCTGGATGGAGATGATTCAGAGACTTTTTACATGCGTTACACATCACACTTCTTCTGTTTAGGCCTAAGGCTGATTCTGAATGCTAAACTGTATTGGTATTGATCCCGTTGAAGTCACGCTGTGACTAACGCAGCTTGACGTGTGTTGATTTGACGTCACACACCTGGCAGGTGCACAGTGTGATCCATCATCAAGGATAACGGAGAGGGTTTTTAGAAAATCAGAGTAGCTTTAATCCCATACAGTTTTTGGAAGGCTGTTGTCCCTAAGCCTTTATCAGCCAGTCTGAGTCATGTAGACAATCAATAAAAACACAAGCAGCAAGTCTAAAGTCAATCTAGGGCTGAAGCAAAGGTGGTGCCTCTTTCGGTTTCTTCTCTAATGAAGCTGAATGCCATTAAAAAAAAAAAAAAAAAGACAATTACCATCAAATCTTGGTGTGAATTATCTCCACAGCTATATGATTTCCTGCTGTCCTCCTGAGGGCCAACGTGATTATGTTAACAAGGAGGCCATCTGCATCATGGCAAATTACTGCACAGTGCAATGGCAAAAACAAATTAATCAGCATAACTGTAGTGACAGACACAAAATGGTGAAGAAAAAAAAATGTTTCCAGGTGTTTTCAGCTGAGTAACATCGAGATTGTGTATATTTTTAGCATACGCACAAAGTTCTATGCCAGTATAAAGATTAAATTGAGTATTTGGAAGAAGAAAAGAACAGCTTAGACGCAGAAGCTCAATTTGAAGAGTGCTACTGCTTCCATGATGGTCTTTGGAGAAAGTAGTTTTCAGGTCTGGATTGGCCCACACACACACACACACACACACAGCGAGAGTGCGTGATTGATTTCTTCGGTTTATCCCCAGGAGATGAGAAAGTTTGCATGTCTCGCTCCCTAAACCTATAAATCACATTGATCAGCCGGGATAATAAGGCCATGCCTACACATCCCCAGAGAGTGAGATGAGAAAACAATTAGAGGAGCATGGTAACAGAGTCAGAGACAGAGATGAAACAAAAGTAAGAGACCTAGATAGATGGAGAGATAGATAGGCAATAAAAAAAAATGAAGGCAAAAAGGAAAAAAGTGCAAAATGAGGATTATGCTTGTATGAACTGTCAAAGGTGCAGAAAGTGTTCGGGAAAGAAATCATTAAATATAGGGCAGAGCAAGTTCTCATATATATCTTTCTCACACCGTTGCTGACATTTTTTGGTAACCCTGACCTACTTGTTTTGACCTGTGGAGTCTATCGGATCCTCCTATATCCTGGATAGGATGAGGCAGGTTTTCACTTCCACTTTCTACTCTCAATCAGTTCACACTATGCAGTGAAAATACGTCTAAGTTTAAGGATAAGGCTTTACTAATATTTTAAGTTATTGACACCAAAACAGTGAATTGATCCTACTAACAAGTAGTCTGATATATCTTCTTCCTCTGTGCCATAGAGCTCCGTTGTTGTCCAAAATCTATTAAAAACACATCAATGAGCACCACTGTTGCACTGGGTCACATGTTCCTTCATTACCATGAACACACACACTGTAATTTATTTGAACATTATCAATCCCTCATACACCGTCCTGCTCACTAGATTACCAAATGTGGATTAATCCGCTGCTGAAAATAGCCCCCAACAAATTAACTTTTGTTTGAGTAACTTTTGATAAAAACTACAGTGTGAAATTAGAAAGCACCTCATAAAACGAAGGAATCTATCCAGAGCTACTTCCTGGATACAGATCAGACGGCAACTTTCGGTTCTGAAAAGTGAAGCCAACGCTGAAGTGCCTAAAACTTGCATTCTCTCTAATAGCCAGCAGGGGGCGACTCCTCTGGTTGCAAAAAGAAGTCTGATTGTGTAGAAGTCTATGAGAAAATGAGCCTACTTCTCACTTAATTTATTACCTCAGTAAACATTGTAAATATGAGTTTATGGTCTCAATCGCGAGTTTCAAGTCTTCTTCAATACAGCATGATGCTCATTTACTAAATTATGGTCCCATTTAGAGTGAGATAGAACATAAAGCAGAGGATGCTTTAGGGCGTGGCTACCTTGTGATGTCACTTCTGGTTGCAGAAAACCAAGATGGCGACGGTCAAAATGCCAAACTCAAACCAATGGGTGATGTCACGGTCCTTACGTCCACCTATACAGTCTATGATACAGATGGTTTTACTATGCAATGTACAACTAGCATGGGTGTCATATTCACTGATTCATAACAGTTTGGGTTAAACTGCTGATTTCTTTACACCAGTCTGGTCGTATCCCGGTTGCATCTGAATCGCATCGGATTTTTCAGTGAATCAAATAGCTCTAGTGTCCAGTGCTCACTGACGGCTGTTTCCTCAGCTGGAAGAAACACGAGCCAATCAGAGCTTTATAGGTGTTAAGAATGGGGAAGTCATCATCCAGTCCGGTCGTACGAAAAGGTGTATGAATGACACGATAATGCGCAAGGCAAAAACCTGCAATACAAATGCTGTTCTTGCTTTTGGCGCCCTTTAGTCCGTACTGCTACACTCAGAGCTAATGTCCGAGAATAAAAAGTGAGAAAGACTACTTATGGCGAGCGGGAGGGGAGGTGGATGGGTCCAACAAACACAGGACTTTCAACCAGGAGACCTTTTTTGAGATTTTTCCGGTGTTTTGTTTTGTTACATTAGTGATGTTTGTGACATGTTTTCCATGTTGTTTGCATATGTGCTTTACTTAGTTTACATACTTATTATAAGCCCAACCATGACGTTTTTCCTAAACCTAACTCAGTGGTTTTGTTGCCTGAACCTAAGTGAGTGGTTTTGTTGCTGGTACTGCACCTACATACATACGTGTAATATTCAAGCCTCTGCAAGGCAAAACATGACACTGACACCCTATCCTCTGGTGGCGGGATTATTACAAGCTTTGGCGTGATACCGGGTTGCATCGTCCTGTGCTCGAGCCAGACTTCATTCAAAATGTAAATAGAGATAAGCATGAATGAGATCGACATAGATATACAAATTGTTATAAGTCGACTTACAGAGGTAACAACTGTTAAATTAACAAAATTCCTCGATTGACCTAAAAAACGTTAAATTAGATTCTCTTAGCAACCGCTACCACAGCTTCTGCATTGACTGATAATGATGTCTATAGGACGGTAACGGCTAACATGACTGAATAATAAAGTGAAAATCTGAAGCAATGAAACCGACAAGTTAACTATATAACAACTGATAAAAAATGATGCACATGTGGCAGAAGGTTATTGAATTACAAACTCTCACAGTTTTCTACCATTTCCTTTTTGTTTCGTCCACTGTTCATGGACACAGCGGGTTCCTGGAGGGGGAACATGGGACATGCCAGATGCCCTCTTCATGCTGTGGTCGACGGCCAAATCACTCGTTAGAATTGACAAGTGGGTAAAGTCTCTGTGAAGCATCAACGGGAGATAATGAGAGACAACAGTGACCTAAAAAAAAAGGAAGAAAAAGTAAAAGTCTACCCTCCCATTCTGGACCGCTGGTCAATTTCATACGTGAATGATTGGAAGTGAATGACAGCGACAGCTTCCTAATTGTCAGCTATATCTCTTCCGTGTTTTGTGACTAGCTGGCGGTTTGACAGTGGCTTTTGGACTGCAGTCGTGCAAACTGCCATTCGCGCTATGATGGACATGTGCAGTGGCTGCTGGTCCTGGCTGTCTGATTCATGATTCAGCTCCTTGTTACTGTAAGAAGCAGCGAAGAAAAAAAGGACTGGACCTGTCAAACCGAGCTCTGCACTGGCTGAGAAGGCTTTTGCTTTCAGTCTGGCAGTGTACTCGGACTGAGATATACACAATAAAATGTTTTAAAATGCAAGCAATCACATTTAAATTACAGTAAGAGCATTTAGCAAGCTGATACAAGCCCCCAGAGCCGGTTCTAATGAGAGGAACAAGAAGTGAAAGTGTCAGTTCTACTGTAAATATTCCTCTTACTATATTATCTTACTAATTTATAAAGTACATATTCTTTGATCTAAAGAGAATTTTAAATTAGAGGATTGAAAAGTGAGTCGTGGCCGTGTAGTTGGAGGATAAATCCAAACAGTTGTGTAGCGCGAGAAACAACTGAACCACCGGGGAACCATATACGGCAAATTAGGTTGGGGAGCCTCGCACTTCTCTATATTGAATCACTGCAAACACAACTGTCACATAAAGTTTGTCATAGTTTGAAATACCAAACAAGACACCGCCGCGAGAGCCCCCACAGCTGCTGTAAATTGTTGATACGGTCCGGCCGCCAAACAACAATGGCACAAATTATTTAAATGACAAACCAAATGTCGCTGGGAAGGTGTTCCGAAATCTGTCAACAGCATGCAAGATTGATGTGTTGTTGGGTTTTTTTCGTCATCTTGAACCGGCAGAGGAGGGAAGAAAAAGGGCTCCACCAATTTCTTTCATGACAGTTAGTTACCATTCTCTCAGTTCCCGTATTCCAGCAGATTGTCTAGTCTTGGCCCGATGAATAATTTGGATGGAGTGCCGCTTACTCGTACGCCGAGAAAACAGAGAGGGGGACACTGCTGGAGAGGCGACGGTTCGGACGACTGTTGAGGAGAATCAAGAGAACATCCGAGCTGAATTTTGATCATGACCTGATTCTACACTTAGTCAGCGTTCTGTCTCGCAAACCAGATATGCAATAACGTGCCAGTCAACAAGCAAATGAACCGGATTGCCTTTTTATTTATTTTATTTTTTTCCTCAGCCGAGTTCTGTCAGTCTGCTCCAAGTATCTCAGCACGACAGAACGAATGTGTGTTTGTGTATTTATTTATATGATGGACCCCTGGCAGAAGCTGCTGTCTCACCACAGGGACCGTCTCTCTCCTCTGCGGCGATGAGATGTGTGAAATGTGAGATGCCTCTCTGAGTGATCCATACATGCTGTGCACATGAGGACGCAAATCGAATGTCTAACATTTTATTGGGATAAGTGTTGCACGGTGGATCAGATATACTGGAGGTAACGGCCAACCACAGCACATGGGGAGAAAGTCTAAGAGGAGAGATTTCCATTGTCTTTTAATTCACACACTCTGGACTGCAAAGGACAGGACTATAAATCTTTTCCCTTCATGTCCCCGTGGATTTCTTTGATATAAGGCACCACAGCCTGGGCAGGTTCAACAGGAGAGTGATGTGAGAGGTTTACTGACATCTGGCTACTGAAGAGTTAGAACCACAGAAAACGATCACCGCTTGTTGTTACTCGGGGCCATCAATATGCAAATGTGTCCACCGCAGCTTAAATTATGCCAACTTTCTGCATGAAGTGATCATCTCTCTCATATTAACCTTTTCAACCCCTGTATTACAAACAAGTGTTCCAATCATTGTTTAAGCCCTCGGTGTCTCAAAGGGGGCTGTAAAAACGTTGCTCCTTCACCAACCCGTTCTCTTGGTCAGTGCCCCTCGGCGTGTGATACCAACGCACCGAGGCACCCTCGATGTAAACCCATCTAAGTCATTATTAGACAGTAAGAGCAATTAATGTAGTTTAAATAGCAATAAAGTCTGTGTAGGGAGGGAGGGAGAGAGTGGTGGATGGATGGATGGATGGGTCAAACAAACACAGGACTTTCAACCAGGAGACCACTGTTCATGTCCCATGTGAAACCAAGTCAATGTTGACTTCTTTTACCTTACTTATACGTAACTTGTAAGGGATAACGGACTCCAACGCAAAGCGGATCTTCACCCTGCATCGCCCTGAAGGGGTTTATTTCACAACAATGACCCGCTCTATGTATATTATCTTGCTTATTACACGGCTACTTACTTAAGCAATCAATAATTTGACACAAAAATGGTCCGCCAGAGTCCGACATCAGAACTGTGTTCATGGCAACGGTGTGTTATACATAGCAACGGTGTGTTATACATAGCAACGGACTTTTATACATAGCAACGGTGTGTTATACATAGCAACGGTCTTTAATACATAGCAACGGTCTGTTATACATAGCAACAGACTTTTATACATAGCAACGGTGTGTTATACATAGCAACGGTCTGTTATACATAGCAATGGAGGGTTATACATAGCAACGGTCTGTTATACATAGCAACGGTCTTTAATACATAGCAACGGTCTGTTATACATAGCAATGTTCTTTTATACATAGCAACGGTGTGTTATACATAGCAACGGTCTGTTATACATAGCAACGGTCTGTTATAAAGAAATAACAGACCGTAGAACGCCGTGATTGACCAATCAGGATTGAGTATTTAACAAAGCCGTGTAATAAGCATACTTAACGCCTACCCAAGTAGTTTTATTGCGTAAGTAAACCTAAAAACTAAGTAAACCTACATGGGAAGTTTATTTGAAAAGAGACTATGCATGTAAAGAGCGGGAAACTGGACACGCCGTATCTGACGCATCCAAAACTGCTGGAGGGGTACCTAGAGCGTCATAGTTTGAAGCTTAGGGCCAAGTGTCAGTATTGGATGAGTTGGGAATGATAATGTGTTGCCTTCACAGAGAACAGCTTGGATTCCAATAATAGATAGAAATAATTTTAAAGTTTTCACAGCAGAAACGAGTTCATTGAAACTTTTCAAACCACTTTTGCAACTCCATTCTCTGTCTCTATCCAAGTCCTGTCCAAACACTAATCATTTTGCCAAAATGTTGCTCACTACAGTACACTGAATTCTCATGCATAACCCTGTTGAGGTTGTCAGTAGGTGCTTGTGGTGCGCGGGTCAGGGTTTTTTAATACCCGCTCCCGCCCGACCCCTTATGAGAGCCAATCTGCACCGCCCGACCTGCAAAAATATGCGTTTATCAACCACCTATATGGTCGTTCAACATTAGCTCATACACCGGTTTGTATGATATCCTATGAACAAGTTATTCCTCCTTATTCGTTTGTATTCCTATGGCAACGTGTGTCAATTTCCGCTCATTACATGCATACAATCTTTCGTCTTCACAGGAAACAACTTCCTTAGGTTTAGGCAACAATACTACTTAGTTAGGTTTAGGAAAAGATTGTGGTTTGGCTTAAAATACCTCCGGAAGTGACATTACTTAAATACGTGACAAATAAATCAACGTTCTTGCTTCACACGGGACATGAACAGCGGTCTCCTGGGCGACAGTCCGGTGTTTTTTGACCCATCCATTCACTCCGACCTCTTCCCTTTGACGTGTTCACCTATATTTATATTTCCTAGTTCATTACGTGGATTACACACAAGTTCATTTCGTGGGATATATACAAATTACAGTGCATTACTTTTCGTATAGCTGCGAACAGAGCATGAGACCATCCTGGATGGTTCCATTATCTGGGAGAGATTACAATTACTGCATAGTACAGTATGTATGTGCATCCATTTGCAGACATGTTTGAGCTCCTGTTGCACACAAATTACTATACTTACTGCTCATTTATCCCTGCATCATTAACACCTACACAAATGTTCCATTCATCTACCGTACAGAGCAGATAAAGTGATTGAGATTCAGATTCTGATTGCCAATTAATGTCACCATTCCCCCCCCACCTCCCCTCCCAGTCATCTTCTCCCTCCCGGTGTTTTCCAAACTGGCGAGAGCAGATGTTGACCTTTGGTTGCTTTGCACAGGGGGATGGGGAAATGAGTTGTGTTATTAGGCCACTCCAGCAGTTCACAGATTGTATGTGGATATTAGGTGTAAATATTTCATGACTGTAAATCACATCTGCACCGGCTGTTAGAATGGATCCCCAAAGTTGATGTGATTCATGCATATTTTGATGCTGGGAGGTGATTTGTAGGAAAGGGTTTCGCTCTGAATATCGTTGTCAGGTACATTTTAATCAGCGATGCTGCAAACAGTAGTTGGCCAGGCTGGGCTTTGTACTCCTTTTGACTAAAGATAATCAAAATAAAATGACTTTACTGGAGATGTTTTTTCTTCTTCAGGGAATTGATTGTGAACAAATGAAACACATTAATGGAGTGTAGCTTTGTACGCAGATATTTCTTTTTCTATATGCTAGGAAAACATGACTAATTCATACACATGGCTTCCTATTAATAGTTTCACAGGCTGTTATTAGTGCTTTATTTTCCCTATAGCGTTATTGACAACTTCTTACTGTATCTGTCTGTGTTATCTTATCGTTTAAGCTCAGTTGCCAATATTTTTTTTTTACATTTTGTCTTGTTAAACAGCCTCTTCTTTGGCACGTTTTGGCTCTGCTGTGTTTTCTGCATCCGGCATGACGCTGCCGTGCCGTGATTTAAGGCAAACCTCGCGGCCCCGGCTGCCGATTAGCTGACCGCAGCGTTTGGTCCGATTAGACTCGGACTGATTGTTGTGCTTCCAGAATGCTTTGAATGATGAAAGAAACTGTTGATTTTGCTTCCACCTCTCTTATGTAACATAATCACGGCTGTTGAATAACTATAAAATGTATGTGATGTGCCGCTAAGCCCCAGGAGAGGAGTGACAGTGTACATACTGTATATAGTGTGTGTTTTTACGATGGTACAGAGCGTGCTCACAGCTGGCCCCTCTCAGCTGGGGCCTCGCAAAGTCACGGAACGCTCCTGTGTCCGAGTCGCTCCCCTCTGCATCTGTCTCCACAGGGACGGCAGCACTGTAGAGGACTGCGAGCAAAACAAGCGCCCCCCTCCTCCTACTGGAGCAGTTGCTCTCTGGATTTTCTGACCCAATAGGCTTTGAGGGGAGAGCCGGTGGTAGAGTTGAGCTCCCTTGGGATTACCCCAGCTTGGGTTTTTGGCTCGGCTTGAGACAGAACCCTGGAGAGCTTTTGGGTTTAGTATGTTTGTGTGTGTGTGTGTGTGTGTGTGTGTGTGTGTGTGTGTGTGTGTGTGTTTTGTATAGGGAGGGCAAGTATGGTTCTGTACATCTGCCACTTCCTCCCAAGGGAAACAGCCAGGAAGGTTAGCCTAGTTTTCACCTCCATCAGGACACTGGAAGAGTCAGGAGTTTATTCTCATAATGTCCATATGTGTGCATTTTGTCGTCCCACCCACTCTCCATCCAAAGGCGTAGTTTTGGTTTGATCGAGTATTAATAAATGAATAAATAAATATGCGTATTTCCTGGATTTATATCCTCTAGTGCAGTGCCCGCTTTAGCAAAACTCAAGGGAACATGAATCATGCGAAAAGAGTACCTATTTCCGGCTTGGTCCAGGGATGTTCTTTACCAAAGATTGCTAAAAATTTGTCAGAGGAGTAGCAAAAAATCTGGTTTGGACACAATTTGAAATGGTGGAAGATCAATCTAGACACATATGAGCGTGGCTTATATGGATGGATTCGTCTGGACCCACAATTTTTTTTCTTCCTGAGACTTATGGTTAAAAAGTTACAGCCCAAAACGTAAAGTTCATTGCTATAGCGCCACCATCTGGCCAAATTGCACCACATTCGTCACCGCACTCCCTTGGGTCCTGAGCAATACATTCGCCAAGTGAGAAGTAGATCGGAGGAATAGTACTTGAGATATGCGAAGGACACACAAACAGACAGAAATTCCTCGCTTTATAATTAGATTTAAATCAACTGAAAAAGACGAAATTCTTCATTACGCTTTCCATAATACTGGCAGTATAACGAAACATAGGTATGCTACCTCTATATTGTTATTATACTTGAAAGTTTAGTTTATCTGAGAGAAGGGACAGTGTAAATTAATAGATAAACATGGTATAAAAAAATGCCAGACTTGGCCAAAAGGCTGTTTTTCATCTGTGGTCACAGATGAAACACCAAGGTGTTACAGATAGCTTCTTAACTTACATCAAACACAGACACATACAACAGGGCATGCAGCTTAAAAGTCTTCCTAAAATACATCAGAGCAAAAAAATAAAACAGGGCATGCAGTTTAAATGTTGGAAAAGGACAAACAGTTGTTAAAAGCAGTAGAAGCAGTAATTACATAAACAGTGTATAGCTACATATAGAACAACACTGCAGTCAAGCAGGACGTATAGATAGCAGCAGTACAAAGAGAGGTTAGTGCTGAGGTGTGTATGTATTAATCATCCATTGTTTTAATTGCTTACTGAAAGACCTGAACTGAAACTGAAAGTGTTTAGTTGTCTGATTATAAGTGTCTGATAACATTATGGAAAGGACCCTACAGAGACATAAAACCTTTTTTCTACCATTCGCCCGATCTGGTCTGTTTGGTATTGTGTCGAGACTTCTCCTTGAGCGAGCGAGACTCTTTCCATACAACACATTCTCACTTCCAACATGTCAAATACCGACGCACGGTGTACCCCTCTTGTGTTACTTTTGGACAGACCAGGGACGACGTGTCAATATGCGCTCGTTACATGCATAGTGCCCTTTCAAAATAAACTTCACACTAGCGACTCACGGGACTCACGGGACTGACGATACCAACGAGTCACATGACTCACGACAACGTTACGTTTAGTTACACATGAGACATTAACACCTTTTGTTGAAAGTATTGTGTTTGTTTGACCCATCCGCCGCCCTGAGCAGACTCCTGCGCTAC
>CAKAKR010051064.1:0-40297 GCA_916700685.1 Adelosebastes latens | reverse complement strand
GCTCTTACTATGACATGATGAGGTCGGAAGTGATTTACGTCACATGAGGAATTTCACAGTTCAAAAAGGCAGGAATGCCATAAACCTCAGTTGTTTTTAAAAAAAAAAAAAAAAAAAAAGCAAGTCAGTGAGGTCAAGTGCCATTCTTCAACAGAAATTTATAGCACTGTTGTTGTTGTTTCTGGAAATTCCCTGACTGTTATAACGTCTTGTTTCCTCACCTTCTCCACAGAGTTTCATGGGTTCTTTTAAACTAAACAGGGTTTGTCATCAGGTTTGATTTAGATTAAAGTTGGAGCGATGATACATTATACATGATGATGAAACATCTTCGCATTGTTTTCCAGTGTTAAACTGATTTTGGTCTGACTGGAGGCTATATTTAAAGAACAAAATGTCAAACTTTGAAGGGCCCAAACTCCCACAATCTGGTTGACATTAAACTGGCTGCACACATTCTGTATTAATTACAAATTAAAGTGATTAGCCTAATGGGGTGCAATAATTAAAGGTCAAAATCTTTACCTCGGACGCGATCACTCAATCCACTGCAGTTCTGACTTTGACAAAGCTTGCCAAAAAAAAGTTACTCTGCAATTAAAATTCAGTCATACGTACAGTGACGTGCTCAGTGATGTCAAGTCAGCAAGGGTGCTGGGCTGTGATGGGATAAAACGCACTCTGAGACAGGACTTCAAACCTAATTCATTTTATGGACACGAATGCTATAGTTCCTTTTTTCTGAGAGGTTGCTAGTGGTACTGACATTGGTAATTTATGCAAGATATTTACAGGACCTGCTGCTTTACATAGTGTTACAGAAATAGATGAAATTACTGATTGTCTTTTCTTAGAATGAAAATGGCACCACTGCGCTCTGAACCCCATTATTTCCAATGGATTGTGCCACGCCACGACGGCTTTTCTCTCTACGTCGTGCAAAGCCCAACTTTGGGCGCTGCGTGCTGTGATGTGCGCTGAACCAGTGGCGGCGAGCGCAGCACAAACATGAGCTCAAACTGCGCTGTATCACGAGCACAGACTGCTCCCTTCTGCCGGGAAACAACATTTGGTGTAGCTCTATTGTCTTTTGGGTGGAAACAGTAGGGATTATACACGCTGTACAGTGCCAGAAACGGGTTAAGTGTGAAAATTTGCCATAAATCAGGAGAAATACAGGAGAATAGTGACCCCGGCAGGAAACCGGGAGAGGGCAATGAAAAACGGGAGTCTCCCGGTAAAATCTGAGGGACGGTTGGCAAGTATGGGTCTGCGCCAGCGCAGCACGGTCAGCAGCATGCAGACGAACAACGCCCGCCTCCCTCCATGCTGCCAGCGCCCGGAGCTCCTCGGACAGACGTGATCACTATAAGTGGTTTCCACTGTACAGCTATTTTCACATATGCAGTATAGTACTCCCATAGACCTGCAAATACTTTGATGTGCAAAAATTACAGTAAAACTACAACTCTGCAAGTGCAGAGGTCTGTATATTTGGATTTACCCTCGGAGATTTGCCTTCGAGCCAACGCTGCATCGTGCTAATCCAACAACTGCACATTCATGTAGTTACTAAAGCTCAACCTCACACACCAGCTCCAGCCTCTGATGCCCAGAGAGGTGACATTACACATTCTAGCCTTTCCACCGCCAAGTCCCACAATGCCTGAAATCTGCTCCTGATCCCGTCTCTGCACCTTGCAGATGGCAACTCCACAAGGTAGTGATCCTGCCTGGCTTTTCACCTGCAAGTATCACCCCAAGGACTTGGCTCTTGGGCCTCTGTGTTCCTATTCTGAACAACGTTGTCTCTTCAACCAGTCAGGTGTATTTATGAAAATCCAAAGCCGCAAAATCATCTTTTATTTAGTCCTTTAAAAAGTGTAAACTGAAGCAGCAGTGCTCAGAAGTGAACAGAGCAGCTACTCTGGGGATTAACCAGTCTTAATTGAGGTAAACCAGACTTTCACGGTTGTCAACAGACATGTTACAGAATGAGCAAACAAATTCAGAAAGGGAAAAGGCAGCAAGGAAGTGGTCAAAAACAATCAATGCAGACAACACAGAGTGGAAAGCTACAACAAAGAGGCAACACAGCTAATCAGGCAAGTAGTAAGTGTTCACTAGAGAATATATATACTTCGGTAATTGACTAATAAGGGGCAAGCGTGCATGCTAGACACTAATCAGGTGAGTGAAGGCAGGAAACTCATTGAGGGCAACTGCTGGACAAGTGGGGAACAAAGGACAGTCTAAAATAACAGGAAAAGTCAGTGGATGGAGGATAAAACTGTGACAAGTCCGGTTCAAGTCAAATACTGTATCGTCATCTAAATATAAAGAAAGGGAAGCAAAACCACCTGAACCAGATTCACAGTGGTGTTAACAGACAAGCTTTATTTTCCATTCAGTCATTCAGCAAGAGTTTTATTCAAAAACAAGACAGGCAAAACATGTCTTTATTTTCTACTTTTGCAATGTTGCCACACACACAAAAATAACATTTTATTTACTAGTTGCTTTGAGCTATACAATCTTGCTCGGGTTTTTGCTTTTGCTTTGCTGGTAAACGTGTAACTCAAGAGCACGAGAGGGTGCTCAGTTCAGATCTGTGCAAATCTCTGCAGTGCTGTGTCATATTTATTTTAGCAGCCTAGTAGATAGAGATAGCTGCTGCTGACTGCTGCTCAATAATAGATAACCGTTCATTCCTTAAAAAAAAAAAAAAAAAAAACGCTCACTATTCATCGTTCTCCTGCAGAGACTTCTGTGAGGGAAAGATAGAGGCGAATGAAAAGAGAAAGAAACAGAGCCGGAGAGGAAGAGAAAGAATCACGTCGTCTCATCAGCTCCAGGAACAAAGTCCGGAGAGCAAAATACCTCACACCAGTGGACCAGTGTTGGGAAAGAGAGAGTCAATTATTTATCCGGGGGGTTGTTGGGGGAGGAGAGGAAAGACAGATTTGTGTTGGTGAGGTTGTGTGAAGATGACTCACTCTATGTGAGACACACACACGCGCAAACACACATTTCATAAAGAATATCTTCTTTTTTTCCTCCCTCCTCCATCTTCTCTCATCTTCACCTCTTTCTGTCATTTCCACCGGTGATGAAGTCATGCCACCACGCCTGCAGTTGTGCCCCCCTCAAACACGCCTGGTCGGTTACTAGTGAAAGCCATTAACCCTTGAAGCAGAGGGTGGGGCGACACGCACGGTATCATCCATAAGATATGAGCTCTGGTCCATTTCTTTAAACTCTGAAGGCATTGAGACGTGTTGCTCTGGCTTTGTCTGTTTGGCATGGAGAGGAGGTCGTATTGCTCTGGCTCTATCTGTTTGGCATAGAGAGGAGGTCGTGTTGTTCTGGCTCTGTCTGTTTGGCGACACCGGGAAGCTGCTTGACATCCTCCTGGATCCACCTTCTCACATATGTTCACATTATATGTATTCATTTTTGTCATATGGATTGTCTATGTTGTATTTTCATTATGTTGTTATTCTGTCCACAAGACATCTAGAGCACGTCTGTCCATCCTGGAAGGGGGATCACTCTTTTGTTGCTCTTCATGAGGTTTCTACCATTTTTTTCTTTTTTCCCTGTTAAAAGGTTTTTTTTGGGGAGTGTTTCCTCATCCAATGAGAGGGTCGCACTGTAAAGGACAGAGGGTGTTGTATCCTGTACAGATTGTAAAGCTCCCTGAGGCAAATTTGTGATTTTGGGCTATACAAATAAAATTGACTTGACTTGACACAAAGTATAACCTATAAGTATAATCTAAAGATGAGGATTGGTAACACAATACTAGGCTGCTCAATTATGGCAAAAATCATAATAACGATTATTTTGGCCATGACTGAGAGCACTTTGTGCTCTTATAAACAATTTAATCATCAACATATTGGTTGTATAGATATGAATGTTGATGTCACGACAAAAAAAAAAAGTCACACCCAGAAAGCATGGTAAACGAGACGGGCTCTATGGTTCAAGACAGCAAAAGCGCATCGCTGTAAAGGAAAAGGGTGCGCTGGATTTATAACAAGACAAAACGAGGGCATCATAGTGAAACACAATGCAGCAATAATCGTTTAATGTCAATTATCTTGTTTTCATAATCGTTTGAAGCCATAATTGTCATTGATATTTGATTAATTGCACAGCTCTACACTACACTAAAACTGGAGGAAAATTGTACAAGTCTGAATTACGTGGCCTCAATGTATTCTCCGTGATTTGCAGCTGTCCTCACCAAAAGAGGACAGCAGTGGTCATTTGTTCAAATGGTTAAAACAACTTGTTTTCATTTTCTTGGCAAGCCTCCGATTGCTTTCATGCAACAGTCGAGCATGATATTGTGCAGAGCAAGGCCATTATTTTCAATGAAGGGTATGTCTGCTGGGCAGCTGTGTGAGCCATAGTGGTGGTAGACAATATCAAACACGGCAGAATATGTCAGAGATGGTGGGAATACCAGATATAAAAAATATAATGTTGTGAGCTCGAAATGTTTACATTCCAGTGTAGCATCCTTGTTAGCGCCTATATGCTTCATCCAGACTATGCATGCCTGCATTTTTGGTGTGACAGAAGAGTCAGTTGCAAATGTAGAAGTAGCTCAAATATGTCATGTTTTGTCAATGCAAGCTTAAAGGTGCTAAATGCAAGATTGGGAGCATTTCTATTGCCTCCATACGGCTCTCAACATGGCGACAGCTGAGCCGGGGGCTCGTAGCTCACGGTGCTAACAGCGCTAACAGTGAAAAGAAAGGCAACAGTGTTGACAAAGCTAACAGTGTTAACCTGTTGAGAACTGGAGGGATGCTATGCTTCTGCAATGGTGCCGTCGGTCAGGACGGCGTTATCAGCTGCAACCACCGCATGAGAGCAGTGCAGAGCGGCAGCCTTGAGCTAGCCAGTGGAGCACGCTTACATGCACTAAAAGGCAAACGTGGCCGGCCCGGCGATGTCAACAAAGCGAGGAGAAGCTCGGATTACAACACACACAGAGGGAGAGTGACTTCATTCTCTTCTCAGGTAGATATTACTCCTCTATATCTTTACATAGATAATAGTTGTTTGCTGCTATATTCTACTGCTACTGCTACTGACATCAAATAGAGCACCTTTAAGGTCACTGTTTACATCCCATCTCCTTCAAACAGTAGACATCGATTTAATTTAACCACAAGGCGATCTTTCCCTAACTTTAACCATAACCACAATGTTTCCCTAAACTCAACTTAGAATAAAAGTTTTAGCTGCCTAAACTAAACCAGACCTTGAAATGTAAGTATAACGTTAAAGCTGTAGATAGATATATAGATAGATAGTAACTTTATTGTTCCCGAGGGAAATTCAAGTTTCCAGCATCACAGTTCCATAGTGCAAACATATTAGTAAAAAGGCTCAAGTTAGTAGTACAAAATACAAAGTATAAAAAAATATACCAGATATAAAAATACCAGGAGATGAAGAAAACTGTTAAAAAAATGAATATAGTGCAGGGTAGCAACGGAGAAACAGGACTATTAAAAATGTGAATGTAGTGCTGGATAATAAAATATAGGAGCTATACAGTAGAGACCCGGGGATTAAGAAATGTCATATATGGAATATAATGCGGGATAAGAACTGAGGTAGAGAGTTTTTTTTTTTAAATAGACTAAAGTGCAGAATAAAGCTGCAGAGGGTAGAAATGGAGCAAATATGATTAAAAAAGGTTATTTTTATAATACGGTCACTATATCCTGACAGTAGTGCATGAGACAGTTAATCTGAAAAAAATCATGTGCCTCTGTGTCCTCCGGTGCTCCTAATGGCATCTGCAAGATTTCACAGATTGAAGGAAAACAACCAATCAGAGCCGAGCTGGAGCCTGCCGTCTCTGAGCAGCTGTCAATCAATCGTGAACTCCAATCAAACGGTCAAACTAGTCAGCGCTGATCAAATATGAATCACTGTAATGCCTATTTCTTGCCTCAAATGTTTTCAGAAACATCTTGTAGTGAACTGTTTAGCTGTAAAATGAGAACGTTTGTGACCAATAGGAATGCTCTCTCGGAAATGACCTGTGATTGGCCAAATGTTGCGGGCTAGAATTTTTAAAGCCTGAAAACAGAGCCATGATGAGGTGCAGCAGTTTAGTTTTCTCTCAGAACACTTGAATTACAATATGCTGAAAGGTTATTATGGATTTTTCTGCCCAGTGATGCCAAAAACTTTCTGCCTGCTGCAGGTTTAATTATTATTTTTCTTACTGTGAACAAGTTCCATCAAAAGGCTGAATATTTTCCGTCTTCTCTACCCTACCCAGCCCGAAGCTTTATAAATCTTTAAAAACAGGTAATAGATATATTTTTTTATTTTTAAAAATGACAATTTTCTAAAACAGCTGGGCACTGTAGTCTTTAGCCAACATTACTGGAGTAAATAGCATATTTGTTGGGGACTATTTTCAGCCACGAATTAATTAACATTTGGTGCTGTAGTGAGTATTTACAGCAGCAGGATTGTGTATGTGGAACTGACTCCAAATAAACTACATTTCCCATGTCCATGGTAATAAAGGAACATGTCGCCAAGTGGCACAGAAGATCCACATGTATATCAGGCTTTGATACATATCAGTAGGATCAATTGGTTTTGGTCTTTTAACAAGATTTGTTGACAATGTCTTATCCTTTAATCATAGAGGTGTCAGAGCAGTTAAACCTCCTATGAGTTGTTTTTTAAACGGTCGTTTTAGAGGACAGGTTGATATGAATATATAGCTGATTAGCTGTCGGGGCGTTTGACTTGCATTTTCAATTCAGTGCTTCAGTGAAACAAATGGAGTGTATTTAATACTTTTCACTCGCAGACCACACTTTATTGTAATCAAATTTCATTCCCTGTCACTTAGCTACAGTTAACGGCTTTATGTCAATTACACTGCTAACGTGTATTTATGGCACTCATTAGCAATTTGCAATAGTTCCTGTGCTGTTAATCTGTTTCATATGAATTGATGGGGCTCTCACTTTTCTGAATAATACACTGCACCAGACTCCACAGGCTGTCAGGTAATGGGTTTCTTTTATTAGTGAATCTAGCTTTAAATATGATTCAATTTAGCTCGCCTTGTGGGTTTTTGAGCTTTTGTGTATTTTTTTGTGGGCTCAGCTGTAGTAAATGCCTCTATAACGCTCTGAGGAGAACTACACTCTATCATTCAAAGTCGTCCTCCCAGGTTATAAACTTCACCATTCATCAACAAAGAGTTACAGTCAAAAACATGAGTCACTCACATTTCAGTCTCACTCCCATAAATGATTAATTTAGTCTTCTGGCATACAAGTGGAACTCATTATGGAGTTTTAATACCTTTTTTTTTATTACTTTTCAGTATGCAGTTGTCTTCTATAATCTACTGAGGAATTGATCGTACAGTGTGTCAGGTATAGGCTTAATGTTGCCTCCAGTAGTGAACATCAAGCAAAGAACATTGAGTGGCCCCATTATTATTATTTTTATTAACAATATGACCTACCCAGTTATCTGCCATGTCCTGAGTAGACTTAAACCGACCTCATTTAGAAAACTTCAGTGTGTCTGTCATCCTCAATACCTGATGTCATTAGCTATATTTTCTCATTGTTTTGGATCCCACAAACCCAATTACTTTATGCTTAATAATAATAATGATAATAATTGCAAAATCATCCACTTTTTTTCTGTTTTCAAATCTTCTGCCATTATTATACTGGGAAATCTGATTACTCTTGATTATTTTTGATGAATTTAAAACATTAATGAAAGACCTAGAAGCAGAGTCAATCGGGAGCTGTCTGTGTTTCTGAATATTTTTCACTTTAACGTTGGCTTCAAACACTTGATTTGAATGTGTTTTGTATGATATTATGCTATGTATTTATTTTGCATTTGTTTTATGTTGTGGCGTCTGAAAGTTAAATGTATGTTTAAATGCTGCTGTCTTGGCCAGGTCTCTCTTGCAAAAGAGATTCGTAATCTCAATGAGTACTACCTGGTTAAATAAAGGTTAAATAAAAAAAAAAAATTAAAACCCAATATGTAGAAAAGTATTAAATAGTGAAGGTGACAAATCAATCAGTACTTCCCAAATACCAAGGTGACGTCCTCTAATGTCCTGTTTTGTGCACATCTCAAAGATATTCAGTTTACTGTCATTGAGGAGTAAAGAAACCAGAAAATATTCACATTTAAGAAGCTGGAACCAGAGAATTTTTGACTTTTTTTTTCTTAAAAAATACTCAAACCGATTAATCGATTATCAAAATAGTTGCTGATTAATTTAATAGTTTACAACTAGTCGATTAATCGTTGCAGCTCTATCTTAAACTCTGTGACAATTTCACTTGCAAAACAAGCAGAACAAATATAGCACATTCAACAGTTTTATTACTCACATAGTCAGTTGGACAAAGTGGTGGTAGCTGAAACCAGGATCTTGTCTTCTCCAGAAAAACCCCAAGGAAGGTCTCCTGGTCCTCTCCTTTAGTGAGCACACACATGTTTCTCTAAGTCAGTTTTCTCATCTAAACGTCTCTTAACAAGCTGGGTGTGCTAATTGTGATTAGCATATACATTTCACCACACTACATCTTACTGAAACAGTTCAAAATTATCACACACAAGTATTTACCATCCACAAGCCTCATAAGTCCCATTACCCTTTGGTAAACTCAGCATCCACCATGGTTATGGACCTAATTCTCCAGTAGCTTTAATATATACACACAGTATGTCAGCTCAGCTCATAGCAGCACTTATCATCTCTCTACCAGTTGTGAATGCAACAGTGTTGCCAGATCAGATTGCCAGTTTCCAACCTAATCACATCTTAAAAGCTGCCCAATTCAATAAAAAACAGCCCAAGTCACAACTTTGCCAGAAACCCGTAAACTTTAAAGGTCCCATATCGTGCTCATTTTCAGGTTCATACTTGTATTTAGTTTTTCTAATAGAACATGTTTACATGCAGTAATGTTAAAAAAACACATTATTTTTCTCATACTGTCTGCCTGAATATACCTGTATTCACCCTCTGTCTGAAACGCTCCATTTTAGTGCATTTCAATGGAATACAACGAAATTGCATTGCTAGGCAACAGTTTGGGTCCATGTTTACTTCCTGTCAGCTGATGTTATTTACATACACTGCAACAGGAAATAAACTGGGACACATTTAGAATGTTTACGTTTAAAACCGAGTAATGGTCTATATATTGTATATTTGTGACATCACAAATGGACAGAAATCCCAACGGCTTGTTTCAAACGCGTGTATTTCTCCGTATATTGAGTGTTTTGATAGTTTAACAGTATTTATAAAGCACTTAAACCTGCTTTGTAATGTAAAAGACCTGAAAATCTCACTTTTTACAATATGGGACCTTTAAAAACCATTACATGCACAATATAAAACACATCATGCAAAACTTCGTATCTGCAAATAACCTAAGAAAATGTTAAAATGTTAGATTTATAGGCTATCAGAACCCACAAAGAGTGCAGTCAGTTAGTTAGTTAGTTATTAGTGAGCATTAGAGGGGCTGTTTTTGTTACCTTCATAATATATAGAATATATAGGCGTACCCTTCAATTTCCTCTTCTCTGTCCTTCATCTTGAGCTTGTTAATTGATTACCAAAGCAGATCAGTTTGATTGATTTGTCTTCTTTATTGACAAACAGTGCATTGTAAATGTAAGACTCAGAAAGTTAACAGCTACAAACTCACACACACACGCACGTTGTACAAACATTGAACTGCACACTGAACAGCACACACACATTATATTACACACACGCACACACACGCGCACACACACATACAAAGATGCACAGGCATACTCACATTATATTACAGCATTATAATACATTACAGTGGGATGCTCTGACTATATGAGCAGTAACACCTATAACAGTATTGTAGGTAAACAGAGAAAGGCAGACTACAGCTGATTACTGAGCTGTTTTTCTTTTTTCAAGAGAAACCAATATACATTACATACATACTGAAAAGTATGGCAAGCAATATAGGAAATAAAATAAATTAAAATTAAATAATTAAAAAGGAGAAAAAAAATCTTTTTCTGCATGTCCACGGAGTGTTTACAGCCAGGCTGTTTTAGTTCAGGTTAGTTTGATGAAACACCGTGCATGACTGAACACATGGAGGCTAAAATGAGATGACAAACCCTTCATTTTTGGGTAGAGAAGACCTTTACCTTCACAGTTTTGGGATGAATGCTCTCCTGAAAACCTACAACTGATACTTGCCAGTACATCATTAAAAGATATAAGTTAAATAGTGCATCTAAAGAGTAAAACTGAACTTGCTTGCCTTCACACGGTTAGTCGGTGGAGAAGCAGACTGGAAGCAGCAGAGAGAGTTGTGCAGAGAGGTTGTGGGCATTAGGAGAAGAAAGAGGACAGCCGGGTAGAGCAGGGAGAGAGAGGGAGACAAAAAGAGAAAGAGTAATCTCTCCACACCCAGCCTCATTTTTATTCAAACACGAGTGTCGAGCTCTGCCTCTCGCGCCTCCTTTTCCTCTCTTCTACTTCCCCTCTCCTCTTGCCCCTTCTATTACCTATTCCCTTTCACTTTTTTCCCTCTCATCTCCAGCCTCTCCTACAGTATCTATTACACCAGGGCAACAGGAGAGGAGAGAAGCAGCCGAGTCGGTCCAGCCTCCAGAAAAAGAACTGCAATTAAAAGATAAATCCACCCTAAAGCTCTTAAGAGGTCCTTCAGGTGACACACCTTGCATTTCTGGGCCTATTTTATTGTGTATACTTTCCCATTTCAGTGGTTAATTGGCCAAACATAATGCAACATCATGTTGACATATTTCAAGCACAGTTAGAGTGGAGTCTGAATGGAGTTCTCTATCTAAAACATCTGCAGTAAATGCCAGGTTTCGGTGTCAGTCCCTCAGAATCAGAGAGCGAGGGCTTTTGTCTGCAGCTGCCATTTGTATCGCCATTCAACAATGAGAAATTCATCATAGTCGTCCCCATTGACGGAAATCCCAGCAGACCAGAATGCATTGCGGCTGCAAAATGTTTTTGCAAAGGAGAGAGACTGTGGTCACAGATGTATACGCCAACCTTTTTCAGAGCAGCGAGTTTCCACACAACACTAAAGTATCATGCAATACTTCATAACAAAATGACGTCCTAATAAACAACACGTATTATAAATAGAGAAACCTTAAAGGATATTCATGGGTGGATCTTTCATCTTTAGTACAGTAGCTGTGTCCCAAACCAATACTATATACTGTAGAGATGTGAAGTGGGAGGAGATATTTCGGGGCTCCTGGTTCTGCAAGTAAAACCATTAATTTTTCCGTTAGACAACGACCCCAGTTACACTTAGTGTTAGGATCGGATAGCTATCTGATCTCAAAAAAGATAAGTGTAAATGCGTCCAAGAAGCATTCAAGACGGACTGAAATCCGATTGTTCAAACCAACTTTGGAGATGGAGGTTAGCTTAGCTAACACCAGCTAAACTGTTATGGTTGTAACTAAACTGCAAAAGTGCAGAAGTTCTTCTTCTTCTAGCAGTTTTGGCAGTTACCAAACAGCTTCAGCTTCGTTACCACCTCCATCTGGACTGGAGGAGGGCCGAACCTGATTTGCAGTTCGCCCAGAAAACCAAGGTCTGACCAACAATCTAATGACGAAGTGCAATCGAAAGTGTCTTGAATCTTATCTGGAGTTTTTGAGTGGTAGTGTCCGTTTTTTTCTTCACATGCACAGGCACATGGGTGACATGATTCACATTCCTGCCAATAAGTTTCACATTACTAATGTACATTTTAAACACAGGTGGTGATAATGTGCCAAGAAATGCTGCAATGCGCCAGCGAAAGGCAGAGAAGAAGAAGAAGACTGTAAGCAAGTAAACCTGGAAGTAAAAAAAAAGGCAGAATTAAAATGTTAAAACTAATATAATGTGTTCTATAGACCGTTTCAAACTTGACAACATAAACACTGTAAATGTACTTCCTGTTGAGATGCTTGTTAATGCAGACAGGAAGTAAACTTGGACCAAAGCTGTTGCCCTAGCAACAGAATGGCAATGAAAAGGTCTATAAGGAAAAAAAATACATTCAACATGCTTGTTAGACCTCGAGGATACAAACAATGAGTTTTGGTGAGTAACACTGAATACATGCACCGACGCATGTCAGTAAAACTGCAACTTTCAAATGTCAAGTGTCCAATAACAACTCAAAAATCAAGATCTTTTGAGTATGCTTGTCACATTTCCAGCGTGAACACACTACTCCATCTATACTCAAAACCTGCTAAGATTGTAGCGTGTACTGTAGTATGGCATTGGGACACAGCTAGTGTAGTTAGGGAAATATTGAATCTTTAAAAAGTCTACAGTGTATTAGAGCAAAATATGCTGTAAAATAGAGAAAAATAATAAAGAATGGCAAAACTTTCAAGGATGGACTTTCATTGGAAGCTTGGTGATTTTGTTTTTTAACATAAGAACCTTCATAAAAAAAGAGAAACATTTTAAAAGCAAGATGTCAAAACGTCCCACTTTCAATAAAAAAGATTAAAAAATGTAATTTAGCCTTGAAGTACAAAAATGCGCCCGACATTCAGCATTGATATAATCAGAAAGTGTATTAACTCTGGCTACTGTTCATTGCCTGAAAGTGTATCTCTCTGTTTTCTTGTATACGAGTCTAGTTCACATACACAAATAGAAAACTCTCAAAGGATTTAGTAACATGTTCCTCACTTTTAGGGGCTGGATTTAGGGTGGATTTAACTTTTAATAAGCAAACGAACATCAAACACAGTTTTCTCCATGAACTCTTAAAGCACTTCATCTTGTATTAATCTTTTCATATAGTGCATGATTTAACAATAAACGATCCTGTTTTATGCAGCAATGTGGACGAAACTGTTGTGTTCCTGAGATATCCTCTCTTTGTGCTCAAACCAACACGTCATAGTATAAATACAAGACGTGCTGTAGATCATTTACGCCTTCATTGTCTTTTCACGAACACTGACACAGGGACATGTGAAATGCCTCTGAAAGCTCACATCTAACCTTGTTAAATAGAAGAAAAAAATGAAGCAAAGGATAGACACATCACACTTAGCTACATGTTACGTAATGTATTAAGAAGCCTGCCTGTGTTGATAGCTTTTATTTCTTCTGGGTGATATTGTTTAAATGGCGTTCAATATGAGCTTTTGGGCACACTCATCTCTCTCCCCGAGCCAGCGCCGAAACTGTTTTCCCACCGGCATCTATTTACAATGAATTACGCCTCTGAACCACTGACAGTTGATCTCAATACCTCCTGATAAAATGTTCAATATGCTATCGTTTCTGGGCAACAAATTCAATTCCGGTCATGCCGGCAGAGCAGAGTTTTGCCAGAAAAGTGGAAACTGAAATGTTTAAAATAGTCGCGGACCTCTCAATGTCACATAAATAAAAGAGTTTGGGCCGTCCCGGCGGTGGAGAGCATTGGTGTGAGACAAACACAAACACGTCGTCCTGTAGGACGTGTCAGCAGTAAAAAACGTGTTGAAAGCAAACAACTAAATACTGTCACTTCTGTCATTGTGAGCACACGGCTCCGAGGGGATGACAAATAAAAATCACGATATCCAATCAGGGCTGCAGACTGGTAATCCTCGGGATGTGGGGGCACACGCATGACCAGAGGTTTGGGCTAAAGGCGGAGCGAGCCTGCTGTTGTTTCACAGCTGGTAATCTGCTCAATGCTGAGATAAAAGAGATCTCCCAGTGCTTCTCCACCAGTGTGCCCCAGAGTGAGATCAGGCCTTCTTGATACTAATATATTTTGTGAAGACTAGTGAGTCAAACATCACATTTCGGCACCAAAACATGATAAATATGCCAGCGATTTCCTTCTTGACACCCCCAGCATTTTGTATTTCACTATCTTTCCTCTGACTTGTCTGAGAAATCAGTCTTTGCCGCTTGTAAATTAGCGTTGCGTAACACCCGCCATGGAAAAGGTTGCTGTCCACTGATGTGAACGTGGATAAGTCACTTCATGTCGTTTCATCTGCGAACTGACGCGACAGTATTAATCACTGATGTCAATCGGGAGGAAATGCGGCTGTCAAAACAGACTCTGACAACAGTGACATATCCGGCAGCCAATGAATGAAAAAATGAATTGATACAAAGGCCCCCCGCCTGCCTGGCTGCCTGCTGTAGAGCGATTACCATCTGGACGGCGGCCATACCGTTTTGACTGAAATGAGATTTGTTTCATGCGTGGACAGTACATGAGCATTGGATTTCTGGTGTGTCCATGCGTTGTATTAATGCCTGACTGGCAGTCGGCTTTAGGATTTGCAGCCAAATCACAAGAACATTGGATGAGAATACCTTTTCTCTGGCCACTGCTGTGTGTTCACAACAGGTGCGTCTCAGCAGCTGGTAATGACTCAATATCTGCAGTCTGCTCTTCTTCTTTACTTTTAAGTCTGCAGTTGCTTCCTAGACTTATTACACTGCAATGGTCTAATATGTCTTTATCTGATTTTCTTTCTGTTTCCCGGTCTGTAATTGCCTTTACTCACGGGGTGTATGTGCTGATTGTAAAACATCATCCATTATGAGTAACCTCTGAATAAAGTATTTTAAGTAGGCCAGGCTTTGATAGCTCACTGCATGGAGGAGTTTATCTTTTCCTTTTGCTGCATGGAAAGTACAAAAAATAGAACCTATTTTTTCTATTTTTTTTGTCTGCAGTCCAAAGCACAACAAAAGTTTGTTCCAGTGACGAATCAGGCGGAGGAAGATAATCATAGAGAGCTCACAAAATACTCCAGTGGCAATTAATTGTTCAATACTGTTGGCAAAAAGTGAAAGCAAACAGGAAATAAACATCCCATATCATAATATGTACAGACTCTTCAATATGAAGATGGATTCACAAAGTCCCATTTAACTGTTGGCTCTTGTCTGGATTCAAATGGTAGCAATTTTCACCAACACGCTGAAGTAGTCTCAACAAGACATACTGGAGATAATGAAGCCTACGATGGGTCTCCAGAAACACTGTTTTAAAAGACCTCTTGTCGGGCTTTTAGTCCAGTTTGTGTCCCTTCATATAAATGTCAGTTTCCTCTTCACAGCAGCATGTTTGTGTGATTTATCCTTACATAAAAACCAGGCCATGTCGCCCTTGACTCAAACAGTCAAGCTGGTAAAAACTGGTCTGTGGATTTCAATGATGGAAGTTATCTTGCAGGGAGATTTTGGTGGGAGAGGGAATGGGGGGTTTGTGATTGTCCCCGACAGAAAAGTCCAGACACTAGTTTGTTTTTTGTTTTGCAGTCACAAATCATGTCTGCCTTGTTTTTCCTCTTGCACTAACTCTGCATTGAATTCCCTCCAAGAGGCATTTAGTTTAAATCAATTTGCTAAATGGTGTGTGAGAAGTCCGTCCAATGACTGAAGGAGGGACCTGCTGAGGCCACGCAGACACACAAATGGCCACAGTGATTGTTTAAAAACACGTAAAGTGGTTTAGAGTTCCAAGACTGAAGTGTATGTGGGTAAAACAGAAGTGTAAAGATGACAGCCTGCTCGTTCAGACTGTACACATGTCAAATATCTCATACTGTGTCACTCCCCCGTGTGGTTACACAGATTCAGTAGGAGACTGGTCATCGACGTTGTGCGTCATCGACTGAACACTGGTCAGGATTTTCTTCTGGTGTCCGGCAAGGGACACGCCAATCCTCTGAAGATCTCTGGAAAAACACAGAGAGAGGCACAGATGTGAGGTCGTATCATCATCAGAAACAAATCATATTAATACAGCTACTTTTAAAGGTGGTATGTGTCAGCCCTGTCTCCTGTCTTCCCATACAACTAAACTGCATTCTCAATGTTTGGAAGGAAACGTATTTTGTCGTAGATTATGTTTGTCTTTGACCTTATTCAAATACACTTGTAATAGTCCACGGTACGGCTGCAGCAAGTGACGTAGTAAAAAGAACGACGCGCAGAGCATCATACCTATTTAGCCTATATAAGGTCATATACATCACTTTATATGGGCTATATGGGCAGATGACTCTTCATAGGATCTAACACAGGCCTGAATTTTAAATTATAATTTAACTCACACAACACAACATTAATTTGTGTCACAAAGTTTAGTTTAGTTTCAATACTAAGACAAATTTGTCCAGAAAGATTTAACGCCTATTTCATCCCTGAGTAGCTGTTCCCCATCCATTAAAAGTGTTTTAAATACAGTTCAGTGGCACATAGTCAATTTCTGTGTGGCTTTATCTGCTCTCTCCACACTGGTGCTATGTTAAAGTATACTTAATTAATCCCTGTGGGGAAACTCATCCTCTATGTTTGACCCACAGTGTAGCGGACAGGGAACAGCTCCAGGTCTGGGGTTTGTGCCTCGGTCAAAGATAATGGCAGGAGAAGTGGCCACATCTCAGAGAGAAGCAGTGATGCCTCGTTTAAAGGCTTGTTTAGGCAGGAAAAGCAACAATCGACCCATTCTTTAAATAGCTAACGACACAATGCATCCTCACACTGCATTATACTAAGTAAATGAAGCTAAAACTCCCAGAATTTCTCACAATGGCAGATGGTGAAAGGAGTGAAATGCTGATTAAAAAACTCGCTTCCAACACATTCACTAGATTCAAAGAGAGAACAAACCACAAGCAGAAACACCAGGTACGCCAGGTACAGGAAATAGCGACATGAAATCTTTAAAGAAACAACAGCATCACTAATATCGCTTGGAGGAAAGAGGCTTGTTATTATTTTCATTTTCAAATTGTTTACAGCAATTACAGTTTATCTGACAGAGTTACATTGATGTTCTGTAATTGTACTCAAAGTATTTCATATCATGATGAAAAGAAGAAGAAAGGATCGAAGTAAGTTAAGCCTGGGAGATTGTTCAGAGAGACAGACTGGCGTACACATGGACCAGCAGTCAGCCAACCAGCCGCCCTGCCAGTTGTCCGACTAACAAGACACCGACTTGGCAGGTGAGCAGTGTGAGACGTAGGCAGGGAGAGACAGACACACAAAAACAGAGAGGCAGTTAAACGGGTAGACTCACTCGGCCGTGATTTGTGTGACGAGCGGCAAGGAAGTGAAGCCCGAGCCCAGGAAGGAGTCTCGATACTGGGTCATCTTCAACGCATCCAGCCAGTCTTCCACAGAGCTCACTCTGCTCAGGTCTGGAGCTCCGCGGTCTAACAGGGGATGATGGGGAGGACTGCAGACAGCGGATACAATAGGAGAGACAAAAATAATGTTTCACTGAGACAGGAAGAGTGTGTTTGTGTATGTAAATGAGTTCGTATCTCTCCTCACCCAGGGGGGATGTTGTTGGTGCCGGCTTTGAGAGATGCAGGGTTGCGTATCATTTTGTCCAACATGCTGACAATATCGGGGAACTTTGGCCGTGCGTTCCTGTCTTTCTGCCAGCAGTCCAGCATCAGCTGGTGCAGCACCACCGGACAGTCCATGGGAGCTGGCAGCCTGAAGTCCTGCTCGATGGCATTTATCACCTGGGACACAGTGAGAGAGGGGAGGAGGGAGAATAGGCAAGAGACAAACCCACAGAGAATTAATATATGACTCTCAGCTCATTGGTTTTACGGCCCATAACTTTACTGTTTTGGTTCAGTCTCACAAGAACACGAACGAAAGACATTTTAAGGTGACCAAAATGTTATAATTAACGTTCTTGAACTGAAAACACACTGTGAAAGGGTTAAAGTTGTAAAATGAAAACACAACTCCCAGACCGGACAACGTTGTGGTAGCGACCTGTCAATCGTAACGTAGTCCCGCCCTAAAGCATACCCTGCTTTATTGTCTATTTGACACTAAATAGGAACATAATTTACTAAATCAACATCATACTGTATCGAAGAAGACTTGAAACTAACAATTGAGACCATAAACTCATGTTTACAATGTTTACTGAGGTAATAAAACAAGTGAGAAGTAGGGTCATTTTCTTATAGACTTCTATACAATCAGACTTACTTTTTGCAACCAGAGGAGTCGCCCCCTGCTGGCTATTAGAGAGAATGCAAGTTTAAGGCACTTCCGCATTGGCTTCACTTTTCAGACCCAGAGGCATCAAACAGCAGACAGACAAAGTTAGCAACTAGCTGCTGAACATAGTGGAGCATTTAGCAGCTAAAAAGCCAGACGTTTCCCTCAGGAGACCAAAATAGAGCTAAAAATTGAGTAATTACTGGATTTACAGATCGCCATGATACACATGTCCAAATAAATGCTAATGTCGCTTTGTATCTGCTGGATGTGTAAATAGCAACTTTACTTTTAGCAACTGCTAATGCATTCATTATATCAACTTTGTGAGGTTATAATATGTCAGTGTTGTGTTGTAGCTTGTTCCACTGCCCAGCCAGAAATATCAACACTGCTTTATGTTATAATATAAAAGACAGTGAAATGTCAGTTAAAGCATCTTACAGCTTCTTATAATATTATATTATATTATATTATATTATATTACATTATTATATATGTGATATAATGTGACAGAGTTCCAGGGTTGATGGGATATGTGGGCAGGGTATAATTTTAAGAGGGATTTGATCAAATCATTCAAGGATTCAAGGATTTAATTGCTGGGAAGCGATTTAGTGAGCACAGTGTCTCTGGGGAACTACTGCAGTTTGAAACAATTGTAGAGAAGTATTTGCCTCCACCCACACCTCCATCACCCACATTATTGAATGAGGAGGCAGAGAAAGAAGGATACATTAATAAATTCCAGCCACTTAGACTGCATCTACATCTTTTTTTTTGGGTACTGATATCCAACACTCGCCTGTGACCCAGGATAATGTTCAGCTAGCTATTACGACCCACAAATGAATGAGGTCAAGTGTTGTCTAATGTAATGGAAGTGTTAGATAGTGGCTCTAAACTCACATTTAATTGGATGCAAAATATATTCATGGATATATTTGACATGTATGAGACACAGGTTGAGGACTATTCTTCTGTGCTTTTAAACATGCCAACTTTTCCAGTAGGGGAAATGAAAGATATAAATGACAGAGAGGAGAAAATATTTTGAAAGAAATTTATTTTTGTGATCAGACATCAGTAAATTGACCCCAGCATGGTGCTGGTCTGTGATACTCAGAATATCAAAGGGATGAAAGAGGCAAAAAAAGATGCAGAAGTTGAGTCCTGCTCGCTCGCTGCTGTTTAAGGGACACTTTATATTTTACTCTCAAGTTTGGATTTGTGACTTCCTGTTGGCAGAAAAGAGTTCAGTCTTCTCTGTTACAGCTCCTTTGTGAGTTTGAAAGGTGTGTTTTAACAGAAGAATCTTGCCTCATTCAGCTTTAATTAAAACTACAGAAAAAATGAAAACTTGGATTAGTTAAGAAGATTCAATTTCCATTTGAGAACTCCATCCTCACACAGCGTGCAGTCGCACAGTATATCATCCAGATATTCATCGCTAAGCAGCGGTGACGCCTGCTGCAGTCTCTGATGTCGAGGCAGGTAGTTTTACACAGAGGAGCTTTTGATTTCATTATGCCAGTGCAGGTATTGAGAATGATAAGGATCTGTCGAGGCTTTTCTCTGAAAACTTTTAGGCAAGAATCTTGTACTGCAGAGAGGTTGGGCTAAATACGCCGGCATAACTTGCAGAAGTGCAGAATGTAATTATCCCGAACATCACACAATCCCAAAACTCCTTTGACTCAAAGAGTAACTAGCAGCCTTGCCACCTACAAAATGTAATCAAAGAAAGGAAAAAGTTCTGTGATCATTATCTCAAATCATTCACGCCCCCTGAGCCATGAAAGTGAGAATAACTGTTTAAATATCTCCCAAACTCTAATTACGATATTTGTAATATTAAAAACTCACATTGTTGTGTAACCTGATGGCCTGGATTATAACATTTTCTGCTTGGAAAGATTTAATATCTATCTTTAATCTTTCTTCTCACCCTATACACTCTATTCTTCAGAGGCCCGATGAGTATTTTTCATGTAAACAAACCCTTTATGGCATCAGGAATCAGATGGGCTGCAACCTTTTGTAATGACAACCGTGTGGAAGCTGACAGAGTGTCAGTGTCAGTATTGTCTGAATGCAACAATACTGAGCAATATGAAAAAGTACTTCCCAAAGTACTACTTAAACCATCCATATATTCAAAGGAAATGTTTAGGAAATCAGCTTATTTGCTTTCTTAGTAAGAGTAAGACGAGTAAATCGATGCCACTCTCTCTGTACAGTAATTATGAAGCTACAAACAGCCGCTGGTTAGTTTAGTTTAACTTAAAGACTGGTCTGCACATGAGGTTGCCACACAACAGTGGACTCCAGGAAATCACTGCACCCGGCCAAGAAATAGTCACACTACGTAAATTAGTTTTAGGTCAATAAATTCGGAATCTTTTTTTTATGTTTTTTGTCTGCTAGTCACTACGCTGCCATTCCCTCAGTTGTCCCCAGTGTGTTCCAACCATCCTCCATCACCTGCACACCTGCTCATTATCTTCCCAAGTTTACCCTGTAGCAGTGCTCTGCCAGATTTTCTATTGTGCCTTGCTGCCAAAGCGTTCCAGTCTTTTTTCTTATTTTCTTGCCTTATTTTATGACCTCTGCCTGTTTCTGGACTTTTGCCTGCCTGCTTTGCCGCCTTTCTCCTTGCTTTTGTCGTTGACCTAGTTAATGTTGTATTAACTCCACCTGTTCTGTCTGTGATTCGAGCTTTTGAGTGCAAACCTTGCTTCAAAATCTAATCGGTTGCATTGTGTCTTGAGTTTTGGTGCTGCTGCTGGATTCTGCCTTTAACAAAGCGGATGTGCCATAAAGACTCCTTGAAATAATACCTTTTTTTTATTTTTTCAGCACCCCCCGTGAATCTAAAGTTACTAGCCCATGTCAGTGTACTTGTAAGCCTACCTAACAGTAAGCTGAGGGAATGCGGTGCTTCGACTAAATTCAGCACCGGGGATTTGTCTGCTCGCTTCCTGAACTCTACTTGACCCCGACACACTTCTCAGGCTTTGTGCCGCATAAATTCTCTCTAAGCACCGCTGTCAATCAAAATAGCAGCGAGTGTAGTAAAACATCACAGGTCTCTTTCATGATTAATTCATGTCGAACACAGCACCTGTGGTGGCTTCCGCTGACAATTTCACCGTTCGGTGTTCTTTGAAATCCTATGTGTGTGTGTGTGTGTGTGTGTGTGTGTGTGTGTGTGTGTGGGGTGGTGTGTGTGTGCTTTTATACATGTCTGCCTGCATGTGTGTGGTTCAGCTGTGTGTGTGTGTAGCATGTGTGAGTTTAGGGTGTGAGGTTCATGCATAGTTAATGCCCCAGCAGACCCTCGTTAGCTACAGTGGTAACACACACTTTCCCCATCATTATACACTGTCTGTGCCATTATAAAACTGTCTCTGTCATTATAGTGGCTCTCTGTCATTACTGCTGCATAGACTGCTTCTATTGCTGAGGAGCGACCGTAGGGGAATGAGGGGTGAGGCTGCAAGGGGAGGAGGTGAGGAGAGACAGCAGGGGGGGAGGTAAGAGGCAGAGGGGAAAAGTGTGAAATAAGGAGAAAGAGATGGTTAAGGTGATGTAGATGCTCGACAGGGAAACGGTTCTCTGCTGACAAAAACGGGGGAATTATTTATTTTTATTAGCTGAAAATGTGTCTCTGTCTTACAGTTGGAAGGACTAATTAACTCCTCATCAATGGGACAGCTAACCAGATGGAGAAATGTCTGAAAATGTAAAAGATTAGACAAAAAAAGCTGAAAATATTTCTTAAAAGAACGTTATTAAGAGTATTTCCCAGGGGATAAGCACAACTGAGGCCAATCAGCAATGTTTGGTACGATTTTCCGCAGCAACAAAATTTATGTCATAGCTTAAATTCAAGACAAACTGGAGGCTTGTAAAATTCCCATGCTCCTCTGTGTCACAGCCATTAGATATATAGTTTCAGAAAGCAAGAATTGAGATTTAGAGCCTTGGTGCTTTAAAATGGGTTTTAGTGCCAAAACTAACTATAATCTGAGTATCACATTTCTTCTCGGAATAGAAACCTAAAAATAAAAATGTCAGCAATCCGATCTTCTGGAACCTCCTTTTTCATGTACTGTATGGGATCCCCTTTAGGTTTAAACTGTAAAATTGAATACTCATCCTAAAGAATGATACATAAAACTGCACTTCTTTTTTAAAATGTCAATCATTTCCAGCCTAAAAAACACACAATAAGGATAAATGAAACCTCAAACCACTTTCTATCATTTTGATGCCAGCAAAAAAGAAAAAATAAGGTATCAAAATGCTGCAGCAAATTGATCATACTGTGCAGGTAATTGGAATAAAGTTGTCAAGACAATGAAAAATTCCCAGAAGAAAAGATCATCTGGAAAACAAACTCCTGATGCCTTTTTGGTCTGATGTTCCAGGGAACAAACATTTCTGTGACACTTAAATTGATGTCCTCATTTTCCGTGTGTTTTCCAAGACATGCAGACACCCCGCTGTGAGAGACGGCAAAGGAAACAAACAAGCAACCCCCAACCCACACCCACACACACACACACACACACACATACACACACACATACACAGACACAGCCTCCAGAAAGGCAGTGTGTGACATAAAAAATGGGTAAACGTATGCAATCTTATACAGTCGCAGACATCAATGAGAACACAAGAAAACAACAGAAAGACTCTTTTTCTCTCTCACACACACGACCCCACACACTCACACACACAAGCATGCAGTGACTCACATCTTGGTTGCTCATGTCCCAGTAAGGCCTCTCTCCGTATGCCATCACTTCCCAGGTGACGATCCCATAACTCCAGACATCTGAAGCCGATGTAAACTTCCTGTAGGCGATTGCCTCCGGAGCCGTCCACCGCACCGGGATTTTACCGCCCTGAGAGAAAAAGAAAAGGGAAGAAGAGGGGAAGATAAATGATGGGGAGAAAATCAGGAGAAAATGTTTTGCTGTATAGTTCCACTCTTGACGTGCACACTTACACATTCACCACAGTTCTAAACAGAGGCCATAGGCAGCATATATCTGCAACAGTACTTCATAAAGGTGAGGACTGACTATTAATGTAATGGTCATCACAATCCTTACAGGGACATACGGTATGTCACCATATGGTGTTTTCAATGGGAGAATGATACTGTAGTAAACACCTGATTTTTTCTAAATTTTTACCTCTACTGTGCAAGTGAAGACAAAGCACATGTTTAATAGTGTAGTAAGAAGCATAACATACATCCATTCCACTCTTTCTCCAATCTTATCTCCTCTAATTAAGGCAGTGTGAGGACAGGGTGCTAACTTGGGAGTCCAGGAAAAAAGGAAATACTGCTACGCGTTGGTTTGACTTCACTCTCAACTGTGTAAACTAGGGTTGTCATGATATCAGATTTTCACTACACGATTATCGCGGACAAAATAATTCACAATAATTAGGGCTGCACAATTAATCAAAATTTTATCGAAATCACAATATGGCCAACTGCAATTTTCAAATCGCAGGAGGTACAATATGTGTTAAATTATATATTGTTGTGCTGCAGAGATGTCCTGGCCTATACACATCATATTCTACAGCCTTAAGAAAAAAACTTTGTTTGGTACAGATCCCTGAAAAAAAAAAAGAAACATAATCATTTTGATATGTTTTTCAGTGAAAATGAGAATAATGAAGTAAAAAATATCATTCCCTTTAATATTGCAAATCATCCCAACTGCAATACCAGTCAAAATAATCCCATCTATAAAAAATTTGAAGAATAAAATAATGATAATGCTTTCAGTCAAAGCCGTCTTTAACTTTGTTTATTGTGCATTTTGTCTCTTTTTTTGAATGAAACTCAAAATACGAGTGTAAGAGGTGGAGAGAGAGTCTGTAACCATAACTGTACAAAAACGTGATTTATGAGACGCTGGATTATTTACACGATATTATCATACATGTATTATCAACATGATATTTTATTGATATCATGCGTGTCAAACTTTACATTTATTGTCCAACTCGTGGTAAAGATCTAAGATTCACAAAGTCATATATTTTTCATCCATTCAGCAATTTAATTTTCGAATAACTTCACAGTGCCGTTAGCATGACTGTAGACTTTAACTGTTGTTTTTTTTCAATGTGTATGGAACAGTCCAGCCTCTCACATAGTTATTCAAATTACCAGGAGGAAGTTTGCCATCTTTTGGCCACAGTAGAAATGCAGCGTTAGTGTATCGTCTTGAGTGTACATTTATTGCGTGTTCCCTGTGAGCGTGTGAGTGTGTGAGTCCTCACCAGTGAGCTGGTGTAGGTGGGGTCAGAGGTGTCCTCCTCCAGATATCGTGATAATCCAAAGTCAGACACCTTACACACCAGGTTACTGTTAACCAGGATGTTCCGAGCAGCCAGGTCCCGGTGAACATAACTCATTTCCGCCAGGTACCTGTAACATCAACAGGATTTATTGTGTGGATGTGTGTTATCCATTGCCAGCTACCTGGGCTACTATAAAAAGCTGATGGGATTTAGTGTGTGTGTGTTATCACCGCCAGCCACCTTTGATAAAATAGGAATGGGATTTAATGTCTGTGTACATGTACATGTTTGTGTGTTATCACAGCCAGATACCTGCAATAAAACACTGATAGGATCTAGTGAGTGTGTGTGTGTATGAGCAGTGTATCAAGCTGCCAAGCCGACAAGTTGTGGTGCTCTTAACTTGAATAAATAGAGTTTGTGTTTGTTCATGTGTGTATGAATGTGCGTGCGTGTGTGTGTGTGTGTGTGTGTGTGTGTGTGTATGTGTGTGAGAGAGAGAGATCTCAAGCTGCTGATGTCAGATTGCATAGAACACAAGTTCAGACAGTATTGTATCACCACATGAAATCTCAATGTGATATAATTGGTATTGTTACATAAAAATCTAATTTCACAACGTCTGAAAAAGTTTCTTCTCCTACTTTATAATAAAAATGGATTTCTGTAGCAGGAGTGTGTGTGTGTTGGTGTGTGTGTGTACCTCATTCCAGACGCGATGCCCCTCAGCATACCAACCAGCTGGATCACTGGGAACTGCCCATCATTTTGCTGCAAAACCAAAAAGCGTGACAGGATTATTTTTATTTACCGTTATCTGACTTTTTCACTTTAGTTATTTTGAGGAAGTCAATATGTCAGTATTTCACATTAAATGTCATGCGAGGAGCTGTAACAAACAACTTTGGGAGAAAAATAAAATACTTTTTTTCAAACCAGATGACAGTTATATGTTACAGAGTGTGGCTGTAATGTGATTAAGGTGATGTGCGAAACGGAGCACAGAAACACAACAGAACTGGTGTTTTTGAAATATGACTTTCATGTTTCAACTTCAACTTAACAATTTTAGTGATTAAATTCTCAATTTTCTATCAATATTAAGGCCCTCGGTCTTGGGTTAGGTGTTTTGGTTAGGGTTAGGGTGAGTCAGTATGCTTAAAAGTGTTTGTAACATCATAAAACAGAGTCTGAAATCTCCTGCTCCCACAATTTCCAGTATCCAGTGGGCTTTGTTCAACAATTTTTGTAACTTTCCTAATGCGTAGTTTAGACTGCACAACTTTAGTTTTGATTTTTCGCTCACTGACAGTTTTGGAGCTCCCTGACAAAAGCCCCAGATCAGAGGCAAATCGGTCTTTGGTTCAGTGTTTGCAAATCGGCGCTCAAGCATCACGTGTGAACTGCTCAAAGATGCGAGCCAGCCAAAAGGTTCGCCGATGCATTCCAGATATCTAGCCTGTTAAATACGTGGATCTGTCGGGGACTCTGTCAGGGAGCTACAGCCAATGAGAGCGCAAGACACGTGTCGAGGGGAAACCTGGAGGAGGGGTCGCCTGTATCAATAGGAACTTAACTGTGTGTGTTGCATTTGCAACACAGACCAAAGTTATTGTTGGACGTAGAGAAAACAGGCTGGTAAATAGTAAAGAAGTGTGGAGACAGGCAATTTTTGTGAACACGTGTGCCGATCACAACATCAACAAGCACGACTACGCCTGTGTCACTTCTCGTTTCATGACAAAACGTAGTTTGGAAACCTCATCTGGGATTCCTCCCAGTAAAAGATGTTGTAGTGTGTGACCCCCTGTCTCCGGTCAGTCATATAGTGTGAAAACCGACTTAAAGTCTCCCGATTACAAGAGAACAAGTTGTATAGTGTGAACAGTACAGCGATCTAATGCCTTTGAAAGTCATGTAGTGTGAACTTGGCTTAAACTGACACCGCATCTTTGTCATCTTAATTTGAGAACTCATGCTGCCTAAATCTATAGTTTGTCCTGTACAGTACAAGATGCTAGTTAATCTGTTATTTTCACTTTGAATAGAATGAAGGTTGACCAACACTGCACACACGAGGCTGTAAAACAGGCTCGTAGAGTTAATAAAGTAAGAATTAATTATACTGTTTTTTTCCCTTTGGAGAACAGTTCAGCTAACCAAAGATGTTTTTAAGCTGGAATAATTAAGCAGGGACTTTGATATTATTCATGGATGGGTTTTAGCTGTCCCGTAGACGTACAGTATGTGATATGATATAAACGTGGTGCATCATATAATTGCAAACATTTTATTCAGATCATTAGGAGGAGATGTTTATAGAATGATGAAACCATTTTTGAGAATTAATCCTTAATGTGCATGAGCAAACATAACATTCCTGAACAGAATAATAAAAAGTCAACAGTAAAACCAGATATTTTGAGGAGCTGGAGACTTGTTGTTGTTATGAGACATGTTTACGAAAACCTTTTTGCTATTTTGCTCTTTGCAGCTTTGGGCCAGACAGTCTCTGTCTCTTATAAACATCCCTGCTGACATAGTTGCAGTTGAAGGTGCGTGTGTGTCTTTTAATTCACTTTGTGCATCAAACCGCGTCTTTGATGCTCTTCTAGCCTAATCCTCTGCAGGCAAAACCTTCTTCTACGTGCACACACACACACAGACACACATACACACACACACACAAACAGATTGATCCTCTGGGTCTTGCGCCTGCAAGATGGTCACGCTAGGACAGCAACACCAGTGAGATCGATCATCGTGTGTGTGTGTGTGTGTGAGAGTGTGAGTCAGCGGATGATTTCTGAGTCAAAAGGGGTCATGCTGTGAGAACCAAACATCAAAGAGTTTCTCTTTCTGTCTTTAGAGGCACCTCGAAAGGAGGGCAGATCAAAGAGACGGACAGACTGACAGACGTGTTCGCAGGAAGAGGAGGAAGGAGCAGCGGAAGGAAAAGAGAGGAGAAGAAGAGGAGCACGAGGTTGTTTCTGTCTTTGTGTCTCTTTCTCCAAAAACTCCGACTCCACTCCTCCCCTCTACGTCTCTTTTCTGTTTGGGTATTTTATGTATTTGGACTAACCATTTCAACGGAATCGCATTGCTAAGCAACAACCTGGGTCCATGTTTACTTCCTGTCAGCTGATGTCATTCACTTACACCGCAACAGGAAATAAACAGGGGTTGCGTCCGAAATCCCATACTAACATGCTATTTAGTACGCTAAAACAGTCTGTGTGATATTTTAGTATGTCCAACACCTTAGTATGAAACCAATACTACGTGAATCGCATACTATTTCGAGTGAAATACTACAGTATGCAACGCTGGATACTACGGCGGCATAAATATCCCACAATGCAATGTGACAACGTTCAAAACAGACGTTGACGGACACGTCTGTAACGTCAATAACGCTTCAATTTAACTGTAAGTAGATTTCACTTTGCTAGGCGTGATATATATTTAAAATTAATTCAGACTTTGATTCTCACAAGTTTTGGTCACATGAGGTTGGCACGGGTTACCATGGTTACATGTCTCCAACCAGCAAGGAGGCTCTCAGGAGGTAACAACATAAATTACTGCTCAGTGCGTCAGAAAAGATACATACATACATAGTGTTTATTCATACACAAGTATGTTGAACGATAATACACCTATTGAGTATGTAGTGCATAGTATGCGATTTCAGACGAAGCCTGGAACACATTTGGAATGTTTACGTTTACATCTGTGAAATGGTCTATAGGTGATTGTGGCCTGAAGATAAGTGTGTATATAGAGACTGTAGGCAAATACATTAACACAGTTTGTACAGTGTTTTTAAGCTATTTTACAGAAAATATTATATTGGTCACCTAATTGTTGATCGATATAATAAGTAAGGGATAATGTACAGCGAGCCGGTCATTGTTTTGAAAGAAACCCCTTTAGGGCAACGCCTCTCATCGCCTTGAAGGGGTTTCTTTCACAACAATGACCCGCTAGGTGTACATTATCCCGCTTATTACACGGCTACTTACTTAGGAAATCAGTAATTTGACACAAAAACGGTACGCCAGAGTCCGACATCAGAACTGCGCCCGTAGCAACGGTCTGTTATAGCAACGGTCTGCTATAAAGAAATAACAGGCCGTAGAACGCCGTGATTGACCAATCAGAATCGAGTATTCAACAATGCCGTGTAATAACATTAAGGATATAATTTTCCTCAACAACTTCAGTTTGTGTGTAAAATGAAACCTGTCCTACCTCGAGTTAGTGAAAAGTCCAACTATTTAACTAGTTTCAAATAGTAATGTGTAAAAGAACTGTTTCATACAACCCATCTTGCTGATGAGGACCTTGTGATACAGCTGAAAGTTCCAAAATAAAGAGTGTAAATGGATCATAAAGATCCTGTAAATATAAGTGTATTACTTTATTGGACTCCATATGAATGCACTATTTTCTGTCAAAATTGTTGCTCATTTAATCACAAATATGAAATCAAGAAGCCAAGTTTTTACAGTTTTGTTAACTGCTGTTTCGAAGGTAATGAACTGTCAAACCTAATTTTTTTCATAAATACGTTCTAGAGGTACAAAGAGTCATGGAAAGTTTTAACATTTTCATGGCAGCTAAACTCAACACTAGAAAGCTGATAAAAGTATGTGGACCTTATGTTGAGACTCTCAACTGCTGGTTCCAAGGTCAAGAATGAACTGTCAAAGTCTATGAAACAGTAAAGTTTGACAGTTCATTCTTGACTTTGGACACAGCAGCATTAATGCTAGTTCACTGTTGTATTTCCAACATTTCTTATCTGTTTTATTATTGTTGATTTAAATCATTTTAATATTATGGTTAGTTACTTTTTTCCATTTTATTTTTTTATTATTTTTTATTGTCTGATTTTATTTGCCTCCTTGCAGTCCTGATGTTTGTGTTTTAACCCTTGTTCAACCATGTAAAGCACTTTGTAACTTTGTTTTGAAAAGTGCACGATCAATACAGTGTATTATTATTATTATTAGTAGTAGTAGCAGTAGTTTTGCAAGAGAGACCTGGCCAAGACAGCAGCATTTAAACAACATTTGCAGCTTTAATACATAAATATTTGTATTGATATCAGAGTTTGGGGTAATTGTAGTTGCTAATTAATTGTAGTAAACATTCCTGCACTTACAATGCATCTACACTGATAAAATAGCTACACATGTACAGTATGTGTCTGTGTGTACAGTGTGTACGTGTTATTTACCCTGAGAAACGAGTCAAGTGCTCCGTTCTCCATGAACTCGGTGATGATCATCGTAGGCCGGCTCTTGGTGACCACTCCCTCCAGTCTGATGATGTTTGGTTGGTCAAACTGACCCATGATCGACGCCTCGGACAGGAAGTCCCTCCTCTGCCTCTCGGAGTAGCCAACCTTCAGGGTCTTGATGGCCACGAGAATTTCTTTTTTCCCGACCGGCTTCAGGCGACCTTTGTAAACCTCCCCAAACTCACCTGAGGAAGGAGAAGACATTATGTGGCTGAAATTAAAACATTCTGTCTAAAAGCAAAATTAAAAAGGTAAAGTAGGCTATACATTTAAGGCTCTTCAGAAAACAGTATGTTACACAGCAGGGAAAAACAGGTACATTATTAAGGATGATTGTTTTCTTTTTAGTGCTCTTTTGAATTCAGAACCCTTAAATAAATTATTACACATTAAAAGGGGCGAATAAATACTGTAACTGCATTTTAATCAGATTTTATGATGTATAAATGAGTCACCAGGCCACCAGATGGGCTGAAGTTCATACCATTTGTCTACCATTCATTATTAAAAATCCTCCAGCATATTGTCCTTTGCAGCAGCTGAGTGGGTCAGTAGCGAGAGGGGCAAGGTGTGTTAAACATATAAACACTCTCGTAGTCGTGAGAGCTGCCCTCTGCACTCTCACGGGCAAATTCACAAAGAATGGATTGTGGCCGCTGACCCCACCACGAATTGCACATCACTTGCAACTGATACCTGCCCCGTCTCAAAGTCCAATTTACAAAAGATATCGTGCTAATGATAATACAGCACAAACATGTCCATAAAGTTTTGCGGTAGTGTGCGATTTGTCCTTTTTTTTTGCGTCTGATTGCTATTATCCATGTGGCAAAGTATAAATGTTGCCTTTGCGGCAAGAACAGAGTAGGCAGAACGATGGCAGAGACGAAAAGAAGAGTGACATTTTCAGACTGCCAGCTACAGGTCCTGACCGACGAAGTGCATAGGCATTCCTCAAAACGTCAGCCAAGGAATTTAAACGAGAAAGAGAGAAACCATATTTGAGATTTAATATCCCAGCCTGTCAGAGCTCTTCAGTTACCACCAACTCTCTGAAGACACTAATAATTTCACTGTAACTGCGTGTGGCTATTATCGCTGATCTTTGTGAATTGGACTGTTTTTAGGGTGAGGCTCATTTGCATAGAAAGGGGCCCATTTTGCACCAAATGTATGCATATTGCATCATTTTAATACGTGCAAATAGCTCAGGAGCACTGAGAGGCTATTTCCTTGGCAGCACAGTGCATTTCACCCTTTGCAGGTGCTTTGAGATTTACACGGTGGCTTTTTGTCTAATTTGTGCAGGTTTAGCGGTCGCGAAAGCCACGCAATCCTTTTGTGAATTCGCCCCTCAGTGTCATACTGATGGCCTTTGAGCAGCTTTGCTCGAGCAGATTGAGGTCAAGGGCTTTGCTCAAGGGGGCACTGATGGTATTTTTGCAGACAGAAAGAACAACAGCATTTGAATCCCCTCAATAGCTCCTCTCAGGGGTGAGAAAAGGTTCGTAGAAGAGGTGGCAAACAAGATAAAAGGGACAATGCCATTATTATTATTGGTACAAGGTGTACACCTGAAGTTTTAGCTTGTGGTTTAAACAAAGGCAGCCAGATGACCTCATGTATAAAGAGACTGTGCTGAAACACAAAGTTCATAAGTTCAGTCTCTGTCTGCAGTTTAAATTGTCTAGAAGGCTAAAACATTTTCTAACTCTGTTCATGAGCCTCAGAGCACCAATTTATTGTCCTGAGGTCTGTGTGGTCACATAGGATTGTTAGCTAGGTAGACTACTTAGCATTAGCCTCCTGAAAAGAGGTAATAACAGGTGTTTTCAGTTATTCTGGCTGATTAGACCTCTGCGAAGTTGAGTCAGAGCTTTGATGGGAATTTATGAGGTCATAAATGTCATCCACCAATAAGAATGATGAAGGTGTAATTTTTCCCGCCCTAACAGGTGCAACAAAGCAAACAGAAGACTCAAGAAGATGTCAATCAATTAATGTCTATACACGCCAATACAGTCCTGAAAGAGGTCTTATCAGCCAGAAACATAGAAATAGAATAGGAGAATTGTATTGAATAGAATCATTTGAATTGTTACTATAAAACCTCACCTCAGTGAGTTTGCGACTTGCCATAAGTTGGTTTAGTTTAGACGGAAGTTAGCCCACTACAGCGGTCGCAATGGCAACGGCACACATAAAAATGGCCGCCGCTCTGACCTTCCTGCTACGTTGATTAGAGGGATGTCGGTTCTACTATTCTATGGGGAAAACTGTTAAACCAAAATGTTCTTCATGTATCTTTTGGTGTGGATTTCTATATAGGTCGCTATATTGATCTATGAATCGGTTGGTCGTGGTTGGTTGCAATGTCAAAAATATGAACCTAAAATGTGAACTTTCTTGAACTTGTTCAATGTACAGAACATTTCCTGCTGTGCTGGAGACACAGATGTCTTTTGTCAAAATAAATGCAGCCATATGCTGCTTGGGGACATGAAAATTGAATATCACTTCAAAATAAAAGTCCTCATCTCAGAGATATAAATCATGTGTGAATAATGGATGAGTGATGGGAATTGGATGACAGGCTGTGTCGTCCTGTCTCACTGTGATCTCTGCTCCACATCTCACTGCTCATTAAAAAGTATCTACTGTCACTGCCGTAAACCAGCTGAAGTAGAGATGGATGGAGGGCAAGGAGGATGAAGGAGGATGGAAAGAGAGGATGGGGGAGGAAGGAGAGATAGGGGGGTGTAGATATGAAAGAGTGAAGGATGGAAATGACACAGTGTTGATAATAAGGGAGAAGAGGAAGTATGGAAGGATGGACGTAGAGAGGCGAGATCCGGTGACATGTCACTTCCTCTTTTTCTAAAATAGAGGTGGTCAAGGGGACGATGGAGCATTAGAAGAAATGTTCGTTGGTTTTATTCTTGACTTAAATCTACAGTATATCTAAATACAGTTTAAGTAAATTAACTGGCCTGTCAGGGGAGATATTATTGCTCCTTTCTATTGTAATTGTGTTTCAGGACTTAAAGTGCTTTTTTAAAATTGTATTTCTTACAGTGTGAGTGATAGTAATAAGGAAAGAGGAGAAAAAAGGGGTGTTATCACAGAGAGAGAGGGGAAGAGAGAGTGAGGTGAGATATTTTTATCATCTCCTTAGGGTGCCTTCTTCTTTTATCTTCCCTCCTCAATCTGTTGTTCTGCCTTTTCCCCCCTTGGTTCTTTGTTTTAGCATTTCTCTATACGCAAACAAACTCTAAAACTCCAGAGGGGCTGAATCACAGAGAGAGAGATGAAGATGGGAGGAAGTATCAAAGAAATACAGAAAGAAAAACAAAAAGAGAAAGTCGGAGAGAGGGGGAAAGAGAGTGAAAGAGATGTGGAAACATTTTTACTTTCTATCGCAGCAGAATGGGAGAGATTCAACCGTTTAAGGGCTCAAAGCCCAGCCACATCTCATATCACCCGGTTCATATTTTCCCCTCCCTCCCCGTCGTTTTTTCATCCCTCCTCTGTCACCTCTGGCTGAGGTGAGAAACCTTCCCCTGAAAGAAATAAAGCGAGAAACGGAGGGATTACGGAAAGCCTCTCAGAGTGGCTCAACAGACCAAAGCCGAAAGCACATACTCTCAGCGGTGAGGGTCTGAATCTGGTTCATGACCTTTATCACCCAGAGCTCCATGGCAATTTGGGTTTGATTGGTTTTGGTCCAATGACAGAAAAAAAAAAGTTATGAGTTAACAGGGGGATAACATTTGGGGTAAAAACATTCCTCCATCTATTATGGTTTGGTGTAAGACAAATATCCCTAATTAATCAAAAAGTCAAAAATAATTAATTATTGTTTATTAGGAAACAACAACTGGGACAATTGACCACGTTGCTAAAAATGCCTTGTGCCTACCGCTGGCAATGGCCAGATCAACCTATTTGACTGACTACATCCTGCTCTGTGTTGTGTTTGCATTGTGTTCAAATTAAGTGCATTGTAACAGAGACCCAGAAAACAACCAGTACTTCTAGACAGGAAACATTACTATGTAATGATTTTTTTCTGATTAGTTTCTGGTAATTCAATTTAATTAAAGGTACAGTGTGTAGGATCTGGTGGCATCAAGTGGTGTGGTTGCAGATTGCAACGAACTGAGTACCCCTCCACTCACTCCTCCCTTTCCAAGACTGCAGTAACGTGAGCAGCCGAGTGCAAAACCGTGGTAACGGCGTTCGCCTCGCTCAGAGGCCGTCCTTACCATAATAACACTACTTCAAAAGCAACGGAAGTCAGGCGGTGGTTGGCAGTACCACAGTTTTGCACTCTGGGCTCATGTTACCGCAGTTTCACAAGCATGTCGGAGAACTACGGTGGCCTTCAGGTAACGTAAGAATGCTTAAGGCTTTCTCTGGAGTCAGTGTTTGGTTTGTACGTTCTGGGCTACTGTAGAAACATGGCGGATTCCATGAAGAGGACCAGCTCCCTATGTAGATATGAAGGGCTCATTCTAAGCTATCAAAAACACAATTCTTAGTTTCAGGTGATTATAAACCAATGAAAACATTGTTATAAACATTATATTCCATTTCTGCTAATAGATCCCCAAAAATGTTACACACTGGACCTTTAAATACTGATTTACTAAGAAATATGCACAATATGAACTGAAATAATTCATTAGATTTTGACACAAGGACTTTACAAGACAGGGCTACAAGATGAGGTCTTAATGCAGGACACATCTTAGTTTATAATTGTAAATGAATCAAAGTACCAAAAAACAACTGACAGTGAACCTGAGCTTTTAGAGTTGTGGGGTCCTGAGGCAGTTAAATGCGGTGACGGTGCTCCTATAGTAGGTGGCATTGAGCTTTCATGAAAAAGCGTTCAATATTTAATGTGGAAATGATAAGGCCTTATGATATGTCTTTGAGACCTTGAATAGGTTATTTATTGATAAATCTGATGCAAAAAAAAACGCATTTAGCATTAATATCACCTACTGAGCTTCAGGTTATTCTTCAGTATTTAGTATTAGCAACAGATTTTAAGGCAAAATGCTAATTAATTAATTAATGAACAAATGTGAGTTTGATCTGAGGGGCAGTTTTATGATAGACTTCGGATATCCAAATGTCTCTTTTTACAAATGTAACCCTACCATTGATGAGTAACTGGATGATGCTGATGTCTGGATGTACTCCTTTTTTTACACTGCATTTTTTGAATCTATTTGTGACCTTGTGTGGTGGGTTTTAGCATGTTTTACATATTTGTATTTTAGGTTTTATGTATTCTATTTCTGCTCAAATCTGTGTGTGTTCTGTGTTTCACCTGACGTTGAACTCCTTGGGGGGAATAAATCTAAAGTGAAATGATTGAAGATGTTGCATAGTTTCAGTACTCAGGGATCAATGGTAAAAGAAGGTATTTCATCTTAGCAACTGTAAACTGTCTTTTTTGTTTCTTATTGCCATCTTTTTTCCTTTTTTTCCATCTGACAGCTACCCCCCCCCAAAAAAAAATTCAGAGGATGCTCTGGGACTCCATTTCACATCCAACTTTCTCTATTTGCCAAACATCACACAGCATTTTTACAGTTCAGATCAGATAGCCAAAGAGAATGCACGAAGACAGTTTTAATTTATTCCTGTGAAAGTTTTCAGCATGAATAAAACATCTCTCCTGACTTCAAAGGGAGAAAAAATAAAGCAAAAGCAATAATAAATTGGCATTGCACGTTTCCAGATATTTTTCATTGACACACACATCTGGCACAGTTGAAGAAATTGATTAATTTACTGTAGACTAGCTGATGTTTCAAGCGACAGTTGTTGGTCTTATTAGAGGAAACCAAAGTTTACTTTTCTAACATTCCCTTCTGAAGCAGTTTTATAGTAGATGTGAACATGGACTGTGATTTTTTTTTCATAATCATGCATTTTCATTTTAGGTATTTTTACTCTACCTGATCCAATGACTTCTTCTATTTTGACACAGGAGGGGTCAATTTCCTTTGCAAACTCCCGAACTGCCTCGTTGGGGTCCTCGTAGGTGAAAGGGTCGATGTAGATCTTGACCCCCGGTGAACTATGACCTTCAGACAGGGTGGGAAAGGTCACCGTTGGGGTGGTACCACTGAACATGTCGGGCCTCAGAGTCACCTCTGAGGAAGAGAAATAGAAAATGTAAATATAAACGCTGTTTTAGAAGTTTGGTGTATGTAAGGCTCATTTAAAGTTTCAGCACTGGTCGTACCTCCTCCTGCGTTGTACTGCTGCAGCTTGTCACCGTACACGCTCTCCTTCAACTGCCTTCTTCTGCAGACAGAAACACAAAAGGAGAGATTTTGGGGAAAGAGGCAAGCAGAGAGAAACGTTACACAAAAGTTAGAAAAGTTAGAAATACTAATTGGATGTCTTCTCTTGAGCTGAGTTGAGGTAAAATAAATAGTCATCCTGAATGTCAAAAAAGATTCTGCTTGAGGGAAGGAAAAAGTCTTTAAGGAATTCATTAGTATTAGGTGGCTTGTTACTGTTCTGTGTTGTCAGCTCTTGTTTCCTGCTTTCACCTGAGGATTGAACCAAAGGAATGCACCCTGTAATATTTTAATACGTCAACTGATCCTTCACAATAAACACCTTATACCGCATAAAGGAGAGACAGCTTATCGCTTGCTATTTCTGGGAGGTCACATTACACATTACAGACACTTCAGGCATATCAGAAAGTCCTGATCTACTTTAAAATCGTTGTGGAATCAAAAGTAAATCAGTTTTGTGCAAAAACCATATCGTCATTGTTCAAAAAGTGCATCTCTAGTAATAGCAAATTTTGTAAATTGCCACGTCAAGCAAGTTTAGAAATACTTTCTCCTCATCTGCATTATATCCAAAACGTTTCGTGTAATGCATCATAACAGTAAGTCTTATTCAATACAGTATGCAACGGCATATGGGGGCACAAAAAGTAAATCTAGTAGTTTATACCTGATAGGTTAATTGTTTTTGGCTTTTCCCAAATATCTCTAAAAAATTCCCAGATTTTTCTAAACTAGCAAATTGGTTTAAACCAATATTCACAGTAAAAACTGTTCTCTTGTTGTAAGAAAAATTATTAGAAAATGCAAAAAAAAGCTGTTCAAAGTGCACCAGACGCCCTCAAAATAATGAGGGCGTCAATCATTAAACAATAAATGATTAATGTGAAAGTTTATTTTTGACCTTGGAAACATTATTTTTGACAAAAGGTAGACTTACTACCTGTCAATCACATCTCACAGTGTTCGTCAGCAGTTTGCTCAGTTGTCATGGAGATGGCTCAGTTTTCATCACATGACCAAAGTATGGAGCTTCACATGATAACAGATGGTCGTATAAGGGGGAGGGGACCCTACACCTGTTACCACGTGACTGAGGCTCCAGACTGTGAGGTGTGGTTGAAAAAGCTCTGGAAAATGCTAGTGAGTGAAATCTTAAATAAGTGAATGAAGGCTGAAGTCCAATTTAGCTGCTTCTGTTTCAGGATCCTGGTATTGTGCATGTTGGATCACTGTCACACTGTCAGGACTTGAACAGAAAGGACCCATTGTTAATGTTATTAGTAACACTGTGCTTTTTTTTTTTACTAAGTCAAAATGTCTGCTGTGAAAAAGACCAATAAATGGTCGGAATACTGAGTGTTTATGCTGCAAACAGACGGATTTTCAGCCCTACTTTTTATCACTGATTTTATATCTGATTTTCACACATATCAAAATATATTTAAATATATACAGATACATTCCCCGATTAAAAAAAAGGGAAATGATGAGCCTTATTGAATCCTATTAAGTCTGTACATGTTCAATGCCTTGATTAAGGACATTTTGATTGGACAATTGAAAGTATGTAATCAATGTTACAGGATAGTACCTCTACCTTTCTCTTTTAAACATCATCTTTTTATCCATCATTATTTTACTTATGTATTTATCTATCTATCTATAATCTTGCCTTAATTTGATTTGCACCCTAACTGCCAACCACCCCACCCCCTCTCAAGCACACACACTGTACACAGTCACATGCACACTCCTTGATATTGATCTTCGCCCAGTTCTGTTGGCTTTTTTAGTTCTTTATTATTATTTTTTATTCATTTTTTTATGTTTTTTATTTATTATTTTTTTGTATTTTTAATTTATTTTTAATCAGTTTTTATTTTGTTTTGTTTTATTGATATTTAATTATATTTTATTTGTTATAAGAAAAAAAACAAAACAACAACTTTTCAACTGGCCAGGCATGGGACGTACTACCTCCCTACCGAGTGGGCTACTCCTCCATCAATGACTGCTTATTGATAGAAAAGGGCAAACGCCCTGAGCTATCTACCAGGCTCACGACCTACTACTACTACTACTACTACTACTAGTACCTCTACCAGTTAGGATATTCCTGTGACACACACATGAATGTAGCATGTGCATGTATGAGAGAGTGTGTACATGTATGTCAGTGCGTTACCTGGTACAGATGATGGCAATAGCTACCAATGAGACGATACACACTCCACCTACTAGAGAGCCTGCGATCAGAGAGAGCTGCTGTCCCAGCTCTGACTTATACTCATCTGCAGAAACACACAGATTGAAAAGAGATGCATTATTTCTATATTTTTGAGACACTCTCACATACACACAACTGAGCAAAATATGCACATAGTTTCTCTCTCTCTAATACACATAAAATATCATTTACAAGGCTCATTTTACATGACTGCAACACACAAATTCATGCACACACACAAAGTATGGCAGAATTTAATTACTTCACAGCCAGATTTTCACTCTTGCTCAACCTCTCACATTCCCCCTCTCAGTCCTGCACTCTCTATCCTCTCCACCACAAAACCCCCACCGACACACTCCACCCGCGCCCACTTACCATCGGTGAGCGTATGGAAGAGCATCTCCTTGCTGTAGGCTCCGTAGCCGGCCACGGTGCGAGCCCTCACCTGGACCAAGTAGCCGGTCCCGGGCCTCAGACCCTCCAGAACAACATTGGGTGTTTCGCTCAGGACCACTGAACTGTTCAGTACTGACGACAGGGACTGAAGAGGAGGTTGGGAGAAAGATGAATATGTTTCACAGAGAGCCAAGACAGACCATAATACTTCCTCAGTCACAGACTAAGGGAGACTAAATTTAGTACTCAGTTTTGGCCTTCAGCTAAGACAAGATTAATTCTTCCAAAGTTCCAGTCCAAACTGAGACATTCACCATTTTCAAGCTGTGATACCCTGGCAGGACGTCGTAACGGCAACATCTTGAGTTTGAATTTATCTGGTCATTCATTCATCTTGTCACACCACACCAAGTCTCCATCACATTCTTTGTCATTTTTCATTTCCAACAATAAAAAAAGAACAGTCCGAATACCCTCGACTACAATTTGTGTCTGTGCTCCGTACACTTAAAATATCTATACTGTATATCTGTCAGTTTGTCTCCATCTATCAATTCACATCTTAAAGGGTCAGTTCATCGAAATTACTAGACATTTTTACACTTGCCTTGACGGTACAATGTCTAGTCGTGGAAATAGATTTTATTTTATTTGTCCATATTGAGGTATCTGCCTCCATCGAAATACAGTGGAGGAGGATGGAATTTTTTGTGTTGCTCAAAGCATAGAAACAAATAGTTTTCCAGAAATATCGTCCCAGTTACTTAGAATAATCCACAGACCTCACTGTGAACAGGTTTTATTGGAACTACTTCCTATTGAAGGAAAGTCATTATGAAAAGTGATGTGTAGATTTTCCACTGGGTCATGTTGCTTTTTCAACATTATATTTTTCACTATTTTGAGCAGCATAAGCAAAAATCTATTTACACTCATCGTACTGGGATGGGGCAGGAGTTCCAAAAAGGGCATATCTCAAAACCTCAGCACATAAAAGCGAAGCACTTGCACTGCAAGGCACCACTAGCATTGAGTGATAAAATATGTGTAACGCTTTGAGGGTGAACTGAACTGACCCTTTAAAATAGTAACTTAACACCAGCAAAAAACACGTTTTTACTGTCCTCATTGCCTTAAAGTTTCAACTCTGTTGCACCTCACATCCAGCATCACTGATGGGCATGGTCAGACGTTTGCATCTGTTACTACATCCAACAGTGATGTCATGGCGCAATGACATAGCCAGGAGTACACTTCTGTATCACAGCAGTAAGGTGAGAAGTTAAAACAAGATTTTGAGCTGTTGCTAACTTGCTCTATTCAATTCAATTTCAATCTATTTTTATATAGCGTTAAATCATAACAGAAGTTGGTACATTTCATTTTATAGGTCCGCAAATTTCATGGTAATTAGATGAAAATTAGCAAGTAACCTATTTGAAATTTCATTGGAATTACTGCCAAATTACCCCAATATTTACCTAAAGAATTATCAAAAATGACTTTGTTTGACTGTCTTGACTTGAGACTTCACTCAGGACTTTTATTATTATTATTTTATATCTATTATAAACATTATTTAATAATGA
>CAKAKR010051063.1:0-17013 GCA_916700685.1 Adelosebastes latens | reverse complement strand
GAAACACTTTGTTTTTCACTGAATAACAGTGTTTTCAGGGATGAACAATATGGATTTTTTTCTACCGATAACCGATAATTACCTGTTTCTCATGGCCGATACCAATAAAATTACAGATAATTTAAATGTTTTTTATTTTAAAAAAGAAGTTTATAACCTGTAGGTTATGCACACCTGAAGGTAAAGGCTAAGATGTAGTGAGTAAAGATGGATGATTTAATATTCTGTAGCTCTGACCGACTCTAACTGACATAACTACTGTTAACACAACAAAAACAAAAACCAGTTCTGACTCTTCAAATGTTAAATTATTTTTTTTCATGTCAAGTAAAAACTTGCACATTGCAATCATGTTGTTTTCCTCTGAAACTATGAAAGACATCAACACCGGCGATGACATGTTTGACTCTCTAGTCTTCTCTGTTTATAAATAATAGTAGGAGCATTATAAAATGCAGAATTTAACTGCACAACGACAACGCCTGTAATTCATTATCCATGTTGAGAGTAGGGCTGTGTATTGGCAAGAATTTGGCAATACGATACGTATCCTGATACAGGAGTAATGATTCAATGTATTGCGATATATTGTGATACTGTAAGCAAGGAGATATATTGTGATTTTTTAAATCTAGTTTTAGGAAAACTGTCAAATGAAGCATTTTTAGAATAGTCAAAAATAACACATTTGTACTGCATGCAAAAAACTACACGGTTTGCGCCCAAAACTGCATGTGATTATCATAAGCTTGTCTGTAAAGGGGAGACTCGTGGGTACCCATAGAACCCATTTAGATTCACATATCTGGAGGTCAGAGGTCAAGGGACCCCTTTGAAAATGGCCACGGCAGTTTTTCCTCGACAAAATTTAGCATAAGTTTGGAGTATTATTTAGCCTCTTTTGCGACAAGCAAAGTATGACATGGCTGGTACCGATGGATTCTTTAGGTTTTTGTAGTTTCATATGATGCCAGTATCTTCACTTAAAAGAGAGCCCGCTACAACTTAAAAAGTTGCATTATTAAAGAAATTAGTGGCGTTAAAAACAAATTTGTGTTATTATCACATTAACTTTGACAGCCCTAATAAAAATCCATTCATCACCACAGTCCTACTTGCTACTTTCTGAGATGAAAGCATCTTTAATTCTTAAAAAAAAAAAAGAAGGAGCTTCCTGTGAGGATTAACGCGACTAATACCGTCATGAATGGAAGTGTGACGTTAGTGAAATATAGAGAGGAAGGTTGATCCGTGGAAGGGGAGGAGGGAGCTAAACAGTGCTCTGTCTGGACTCTGCTGTGTTGTGGCTACTGAGATATCACTGTTTGTACTGGCCTCTCGTTATGTCCTCTCTGTGCCCTGAACCTCTTCATCCTCTCGTCCCTCCTCTTCCTGACTCATCGCTGTGATTTACCTCCCCTCACCCCCCCCTCTACAAACACAAACACACGCCATGAATATTCATCTGTTTGTTTGCCTAAATCCTATTCTCTCATTGTTTACTCCGCTGCTCTTAAGACAGAGCTTGAGTAAGGCCCAGTGTGTGTGTGCGTGTGTGTGCGTGTGTGTGTGTGTTCCCAGCATGCACCTCTGAGGATGAGTGGATCTGACAGCATCAGCCGAAAAAGAACTGTTGTCCTCAGACCAAGAATCTCCCAGCTCTGTTAGTGTGTATATGTGTGCATGCATGTTGGCGTGTGCATTAGTCTGGCTGTGTTAATGTGTGTGTGTGTTTGTGCGTCAGTGTGTGTGTAAGTGTGGGAGGATATGCTGTCTCAAAAATCAGTGAAGCAGAGTGTTTCTTCAACCAGTGCGCTTCCTCTTCCTGAATGCCCTTTCCCCCATGATGTCTCAGTGTGCGTCCGCTCGTGTGTGCACATCTATGACCTAAAACAGATCCTATTAGAGATAATATTAGCTAGTCAGGGGGCCCTGCGGCGCAGCTCCGAGCTGAGGCCCCCGGGGCTGACAACAGACCAGCAGCCACCTGACTGAGCTGAGCAGGTGGAGGCCTCGTGGTGCAGCTCTCCCCCCAGGCCCAGGCTGTGCTTTCTGACCACGCAGTGAGTCATAAACTATTAGCCAGCATGCTAACAGAGCCCCAGTCTTTAATATGACATTAGTTCACATTATATATGGCACACCCCTTAAAGTTAAAGCACCATGTTTTATTTATTGTAATTACCACATGATAGGGAACAATAAAATACATTGTACAAAACATATTTCTGTCAGTAGTAACAGCCGTGGTGTTAGATATAAGTAGAGCTGCTGCACCGATACACGTGCTCATATATTAAAGTTGGAGTAGGCAGTTTATTTTTCATCCATAATAACCTTTCAGCATATTGTAATTCAAGTGTTCTGAGAGATAACTAGACTTCTGCACCTCCTCATGGCTCTGTTTTCAGTCTAGTTTGTGACGGGCCAATCACAGGTCATTTCAGAGAGAGAGCGTTCCTATTGGCTACCAATGGAGATGAGCGTTCTTGTCCCTTCAGATGGTGAAAGCGTGATTCAACGGCGGAATATCCTGAAGGAAAAGTTGCTATTCCAGCACTAGCAACAACTGCCTACACTGCAAAGCAACCCAAAAAAAAGAAGACTGACTTATCAAAAAGAGAGTCGGACAATTTCGGCGAAGCGTTTATGGAGAGAAAATGTTGCTAATAGTTTAGCCGGCTGCGGCCCGTTTATAACAGTTAGCAGGAGGTTAAATAATTAGCAACATTTTCTTACCATCTCTGAAATGCTTCGCCAATAGAGTGCTGCAGGAATGAGTCCTAAAACCTGGAAATGAGTTAACATTTTAGCACTTCCTGTTCCCTCGTCTAGAAGTCAATGGGTTTTTAGTTAGATGCCTGAAATAAGGTCTGTGGTTAACACAGGCTGAAGAGATTTTAACGTTTTGTTCTAAGATATAAAATACGTCAATAAAATATCATAAGTATCATAAACGTTTGTTTGCCACAGAGCTTATTTTCTGTAATAATCCAAAACCCAATCGAACAATTCCATTGGCTTTTTGTCAAGACAACCAGTGTGATGCAAACTTACTGGTTGGCCTCCAAAAACACATCATCCCTGCACCACTATACTGTAGCTCGCTAGAGCCTCGGATCACAGTTTGTCATCTAAAAGGGCTTTACAGGCCCACAAGTTTGCAAAGGAAACAGGATGGTAGTTCTCATAATTGCTGCTATAAAATGGCACTGTGCGATACCAGTGATTGTTAGCAATGCTCGTTCATTGGTTACACCTACAAACGTTGGTTAACTATACGTAGCATGTTAGCAAACGTGCAGGCACTCCTGGTCCAACATGCAAATGATTTTGAGGAAGTTTCTTGGCAGTGTAGCAAAGATAAATGTGTTTGGACCTACTGAACACACGAGTGGATACTCGATACTACAACTATCTCTGGATTACTCCGATAGTGAAGAAAACGGGGTGATTCTGGAGCTATAAGAAGCTTTTTTTCTCGATGATTTCTAAGTGAATTTATAGACATTTATTAGGGATAGATGGAGATAATGATACCCGCGGGAAGTGTAAGTCACTCTGAATCTAAAAATATGTGTAACATGTCTGTGTGTTGGGACTTGACTGAGTTACGACAGAGTTATGACTCAGAGAGGAAGTACACATTTGGATGCAAATTGCTCCTCGCAGTTTGAAAACCTCTGGACTAGATGTGACATAAAGAGCACTTTAGTCTTGGTTATTTCTGTAACTGCTGACATTTCATAGAGTGTAGAAAAGATGCCGTTAAGTACTTCAACCATTTTCTCTCTTTGCTTTGTGCAAAACATTGCATTTATTTTTTTCATTCCACTGGTTAACAATATTTATTTTAAAAACGACTAAACATGATTAAACATAAGTAGGTACCTGTAGCGACGTCAGGAAACAAACTAAAAGCCGCTGAGAGGCTGAGGTCCGTCCCTGTTTGCTTGTCCGACGCGCTAACAAAGTAGAGATCTGAAAATACGTTAAACAAAATCTTATTTAATGACAATGATCAATTTATAATAACGTGCACAAAGTCAGGATAATCAACAACGATCGAACAAAAAATACCCTCTCTCTTCCCTACGGCACTCCAGTAAACAGCTGATTATATTAACTATGAATACCGCCCATATCCATGTGACCCAAATCTCTCAATTTATCATCACGATCATATAGTAGTGCACCCCAGTCATAGTTCTGAGAGAATAAGGACTTATTTCCCCTTTGTATTAATGATGCTTGTATGTGCAGTAGAGTGTACAGCAGCTGTCGGGTGACACCGGTGATGTCTGTATTGGAAGAACCACGACTATATTGGCCAAGTCACCTGTGGAGCAGAGAAACGTCGAGCAGCTGCTGTAAATCAGGCCGCACAGATATGAAGCAGCAGCAGCGGCAGCAGAGGTGATCGTCTGGGGGGTCGTACTGCAGCTTATTGGTTTTCTCACTGCATGTGTGTGGATGTGTGCGTCTGAATGTGAGGGTTGGACCCATTTAGGCCGATAAAGCATCACGGTTAAAAGCGTGAGAACATTGGGTCTGTACTCGTAAAGGCTGGGGAGGAAAAAGGAGGTCTTCAGGTGACGCGGTTGGCTGTAAATAAGGAACACTTCTCCTATAGTTTTACTGTTGTTATATGAGAAAGGGAAAGAAGAACTAATGAAATATATAAATTGGGAGGGGAGTGGTAGGAAAAAAGGAAAAAACTTCACTGCTTAAAACAATAAGCTGGCCTTTAGTGATGGATGAACCCTCCAATGGGCAGAATAGCTGTTAAAATGGCCACACCCCTAAAAATAAATGACCTTTCCTCAATGATCCCAACACAAATAAGAAGAGAATTCCTCTTCATAGACAAAACTGATAAAAGGGCTGCTCTCCCAAAAAAACACAACACATAAAGTAATATGTACATATAAGAAATAGATAGTAACTGTAAATTCAAAAACAAAGCCGGAGAAAAATGGAAATAAAATAAATAAATACATACAGATAAATAATAAATAGTAATAATAATAATAAAAGAAATATCAATAACACCTAAGTTATAATAAACGAGAATTCATCTTTATGCAAATTTGATAAAATGGCCACTTTCCCAACAACAAGGGAGGAGGAAAAATGGAAATAATAATAAAATAAATAAATACATGATAAGAATAACAATAACAATAAGAATATAATAATAATAATAATAATAATAATAATAAGAAAAATAAATTGAAATAAATGAAAACGTGAGGAATAAAAAAATACAATAAATAAAAAAATTAGAATCATAATATTAATAAATAAATATAAATAAGACCCAAATTATAATAAATGAAAATTTATAAAATGGCCACTTTCCCAAAAAATCATAACATATAATAATATATACATATGATAACAGATAGTAAGTGTAAATTGAAAAACAAAATATTAAAAAACAAGGGAAGAGGAAAAATAAAATAATAACAATACAATAAATACATACATAAAAATAGTAATAATGATAATAAAATTAAAATAAATAAATAAATGAGAAATTTAAAATAAAAATACAATAAATTTAAATAATAATAAATAATAATAAATAAATAAATAAATGTTTATGATAAATTCACACACCAGATTCCCAGCACCTACTTATATCCGTGTGGTCCACGTTAATTCACCTGCACAGGACAGATATAGACTACATACTCTGTGTTTAAGGCACATTTACAAAAGAGTAAATTAAACTGAATATTGCTGCTTGAATAAAGTGACAAAAAAAAAAACAGGGCACAACCTTTACACTTGAAAATATCTCTAAAGAACACCCTCTAATGTGAAATCAATGCACATCTTGGCGCACACAGTGATGTTAATTCACTTTAATGGAGTTCATTTGGTGCTTTAGTTGAACCTTGTGATATGTATTTAATATGAATGTTCCTGAGCTGAGATAATAATGTGCGTGTGAGTGTCTCTGAGGGACACCAGCTCACGGCGCAGCAGTTCATAATAGTCTGTTTTTCACACTTTGTCAATATTTGGCAGCCATCTGTCTATCAAATTCTCCTCTGCTGAAATGTGGTTTCCTTAAAAACAAAATCTGTCTGACATCTCCTCAACTCCATCAACTGTGGTCCTCCGTCCAGCATAAGGAGGGTTCCTTAAAGCGGCTGTAATCGATATTTTCATGACAATGGGGAAAAAAATGTGAAGGTTGCTCGTAGAGATGAACCTACAGAGAATTATCATCTGAATCTGCAGTTCTCCTTGGCTTTCCAGAGCTTTATAGTGAGCTTCAGCTCATTGCTTAGCTGTCCGACTGTTAACTTAACTGTTCCTTAACAGTGCGCCACAACGAAAGGCCCGGGGTGAAGGTGGCTAGCTGCTCCGACCGTGAGCTTTGCAGCACCACTCACCGCTTCCCGGGCCGTGGTGACTTTTTTGCTGTGTCATCACCTTTCATATCTATACAACCAATGTGTTTATGATTAGTTTGTTTACAAGAGCACAATGTTCTTCATTGATCTAGCCGCTTGGTCAACTGAGGGGTCACTGATGATGAGTCGAGTCATCGACTTTCAGCAGCTAGCCCTAGAGAAATGCTCTCCCCTCGCCCTAAATTGGTCCTAAACTGGTACTAGAGTACTTCCTTGTTTTATGAATGAAGCGGTAGACGAGTTGAAGCAGCGGTGCTGTGTGTATTTCACAAATCAGCGACGGTCATCCTTGCAAACTCCATCCCGAATGTTCCTGTGCTTTCAGAAAGTACTACCCCTCGTCCATTAATTTAGACCCTGGTCCTTGCGGTCGAAACGCAAGGAGTTCCTCAAAAGGTTCCTAGTTCTGGGAGAAAGTTCCTGCAGTCAAAAAGGGTCTTTAGAGACGAGCTGGTGAATCAAGCTAGCCAGCAAGTTAGCAGAACTTACGTAGAAGAGAAAATGAAAGTGGATGGTAAAATTATCACCTTGTGACTGTCGGATTGACTTCATTACATTAGCAACAGTGGGACTGACCTCGTCCTTTTTATGTGCTGTATATGAAATAAGCAGCTGTGGAACGGACTCCACACAAGAAGTGGTGCTGATAATACCGTTATTGATTTTCCTTCACATTTACAAGAACATGATATACAAGTTCATCCACTAATAGTGAGTCCAGGGCACTGACTGCTGGGCCGCCACAAGCCAGTCGCTGGCTCGAAACGCCGTCCAGTGCTCCGGACCACTTTGTAGTTTGTTCCACTGTGAGCACTGTGATCCTTTATGTCGCTATACTTTTAGCTTTTAACCCTCTGAGACCCACAATAGACCCGTTTTTGTCTTTTTTAGGGGGGAGATAGCAGGTCAACAGTAGATGCCACATAGATATGGTGTACATCATCTGAAAGCTAGGAACCTGAAGATTAATTTGAGATGCAGCTCAGCACTGTGTGTCAAGTTCTTCTAGTCATAAATCAGAAATAAATAAACAAAAGAAATTGTGAATGTGTATAAGGGTTTAGAACATTATGATAGAAGTATGTGATGGACATCCCCATGCTCTATTATGTCTCATAAGATGTTAGGGTTAGGGTTAAAATTTAACCATTTTTTTCCATTCGAGAATTGATAAAAATGACCAATAATCCCTCCAAATAACCACATTAAGACACAAATACCTTGAGGAACACCAGAGAAAAAGACATGCTGTGATTTGGTTTCAAAAACTTTTGACATTTGGAGATTTCTGCAAGAATTGCATTTCTTGTCGATTGGGTGGCGAGCACTTCTGTTGTGTAAACTGCTCAGAAACCCTCTTATTGTCAATCTAGCTAGGAAAGCCATCCATCCTCTGAATGCTCTAGGTCTTTAGTTTGTGGCTGTAAAGTTTCACGAGGCTGTGATTATCCTAGAGGTCACCACAGGTCATTTTATAGAGTGATCTCAGGGGGTTAATCTTATTCCTGGACTGTTTTGTTACCTTTCTGACACACGTTGTGTTTGTTGCTCGCAGCCGTCCTTGTTGTGATGAAACATCTGCTTGACCAATCTCGATCAGCAGCGCCGCCGGCCGCCCCTGAAAGTACCAGGAGCTTTAGTATTTAGGATTTAGTTTCACCCACTGAGCAGCGCTGGCGTTTAGTTCCAGGAAGTTGTCATAGTGGGAGAAGTAAAGGTGTTACTAATAACATTAACGATGGCTCTGTTCTGTTAAAGGAAGTCATGACAGCGTGACGGCGAGCCGGCGAGCACAAAACCGTGAAACTGAAGCAACTAAATGGAATTCAGCCGTCATTAATTTTGTTATTTACACCTGTGTGCTTTATGTCACAAAAAGGCTTTATGTTATGGGGCTATAATGTCATTTAGTGTCCATTTCATCCTCCGCAGCCTCACTTCCACCGTCACTTCTTCCTCTACGAGAGCAGAAATCTTAGCAGGAAGCCCGGCCAGCTTGATTGGCTGTTATCCATTATTTCCCAATAACTTTTCCCCTCTCTCTCTCTTCCTCTCTCTCCCCCCCTGGTTAGCTCATGTTTTATGGATGCTAAGTGGTAAAGGATTTACGAGGCGTTTAGCTCACTCATCCCTTGGTGGTTGCACTTAAAATATTGCATAGTTTGGAGCGTTTTGTGCCCCTTGCTGATCTCTCTGAGGATCTCTGCTCCATTATGAGCTGTTATATTTGTTGTTTTTTGGACTTGGAGATCTAATATGTGTTTTCCCCGCTCTTTCCATAGAAGTATAGCTGGTATATATAGAGGGCCATTAGCGGAGCTGGTGGCTGCTGTATATGGCTGACTTACGGTCATAGCTGTATTTGACCCATCTGTCATATGCTGTTTTTCCCCACAGGGGCAGCAGCATATGAAGCACTTAATGTAATTGTGTAGCTCCAGTTCACTTTCTGATTGTGAGATTTCATGCGTGTCACCAACATTTTGCCGATATCTTTGGCCGATAGCTTCTGATATGATTGATATGATGCAGTTTGTTTGATTACATTTATTTACTGCAGGGTTTGTAATGAGGCTTTCTGAATAGATTTTAGAGGTTTGAGATTTTATAGAGGTTCTAGTGGGCTCAGGTTTAAAGCTAGAGTGAAGATACATCTCATATGACACTAGAAAACCTAAAGAATCCATTGGTATCAATCGGTCATACTAGCTTGTCGTGAAGGAGGTTAAATAACGCTCTGAACTTATGCTAAATTTTGGCGAGGAAAAACTGTCATGGACATTTTCAAAGAGGTCGCTTGACCTCTGACCTCCAGATATGTGAATGAAAATGGGTTCTATGGGTACCCACGAGTCTCCCCTTTACAGACATGCTCACTTTATGATAATCACATGCAGTTTGGGTCAAGTCATAGTCAAGTCAGCACACTGACACACTGACAGCTGTTGTTGCCTGTTGGGCTGCAGTTTGCCATGTTATGATTTGCGCATATTTCTTTTATGCTAAATGCAGTACCTGTGAGGGTTTCTGGACAATATTTGTCATTGTTTTGTGTTGTTAATCGATTTCCAATAATAGATATATACATACATTTGCATAAAGCAGCATATTGGCCCACTCCCATGTTGATAAGAGTATTAAATACTTGACAAATCTCCCTTTAAGTGCATTTTGAACAGATAAAAAATGTGATTAATATGCGATTAATCACGATTAACTATGGACTATCATGCAATTAATCGCAATTAAATGTTTTAATCGATTGACAGCCCTAATTGTAACAATTTATTCGCCTGAAAATGTCTTATTCAGAGTTCGGTTGTACTTAGCTCCACCCTCTTGTGTCACGTCTGGTTGTAAAAAACCAAGAAGGCGACGGCCAAAATGCCGAATTCGAAGCTTCAAAACGGCAGTCCACAAACCAATGGGTGACGTCACGGTGACTACGTCCACTTCTTATATACAGTCCGTGGTTTTATCTGAATATAGGAGGTTGTTTCCGCAGGATAATGAGAATATTTGAAAGTGTTTGATGAGATCTGGTGGAAGAAATGTTTTAAGGCTCTTACTGTAGTTGTGACACTGTGGGTTTTAACCAGCTTCCTCCTTGTACGTGTGCACAAGGCTACCTCTAATTCTCTTAGCATTCAACCTCAGGCTGCTTGATTTTATGACCAAGTGGAGGGAAATGGAGGAGGAGGAGGAGGAGGAGGAGGAGGAGTGTAAATGATGTGCAGAGCTTCATCTTCCCTCACGCCCTGCACCACCACCACCACCACTCTTTAACCCAGGGCATGGTGGGAGACAAAGTCAAGCAGACAGAATACGGCGCTGCTGCACACAGCGCATGTGTGTGTTCATGTGTACATGTATGTGCATGTGTGTGCATGTGTGTGTGTAGTGAGACGTGGTCTGTCAGTGGCACTCATGCATTATGTGGAAATGTGCTGCGATGATGTCCAGTGGGACTCTCTCTCTCTCGCTCTCTCGCTCTCTCTCTCTCTCTCTCTCTCTCTTTGTGCTTTGTGTGTTTGGTGCCAAAGGAAAAGTCATGTGCACAAATGCGTACATGCATGCAACATACACTTGAATGCACACAAGCACATGGCACAAAGGCCTTATTCAATCTGACACACACACACACACACACACACACACACACACACACAGACCCACACAGGAAATGAAGGAGGCAGTACAGACACTATGTGTACGTCTCCTACAGAGTTGTATTTTGTCATTTTCAGAGACGTGTCGGTGTTACCTGCTGGTGTAACACGACACTGATTCAGTCTGCAGCCGTTGAATGAAAGATGCTCCAGTTTCTCTTCTGTGTTTGTCTGCAAACGAGGTTGTTTTCTGTCCCACTGGTTTGTTTGTTTGTTTGTTTGTTAGTTTGTTTGTTTGTTTGTTTGTTTGTTTTGTAAGTAGGATATTTGAGCGAAAGTCACGCAATAGACCAAGAAACAAGATCACATTTTGTTGCAGATCTTTGATTTTTTGAAATAGGATTTCTTAACATTGCAAAGCATTATTGATTATTGTTGGTATTTTCTTTATTAAAGGTTCTCTATACGATATCCAGAGCATTAATGTAGCATCAAACAACTATTGTCTATGTAAAGATATAGAGGAGTAATGTCTACCTGAGCAGAGAATGAAGTCTCTCTCTCTCTTTGTGTGTTGTAATCAGAGCTTCTCTGTGCTTTGTTAGTCGGGCCTGCTGGCTGTGCATGCTTTTAGTGCATGTTCTTGCATGTGATCGTGCCCGACTGGCTATAGCTCATGGCCGCCACTCTGCACTGCAGGCTGTTCTCATACAACGTTCGTAGCTATACCTACGGAAAGTAATGCACTGTAATTCGTATATCCCACAAAAGGAATTTCACATAATTGTGAACCAGGAAGTATAAAGAGCGGCAATAGAAATGCTCCCAATCTCACATTTAGCACCTTTAAATCATGTATAAGTGATCTTTTTGTCAGGTGGATTTTCACATTCTGAATTGCTCCTTGTTGTAGGAGTCATGTACAGTCGTTAACTGAGTGTTAACCCTGGACACCACCAGTTTAAAGGTTTAATTGCCATAATGTAAGTGTTAAGAGGCTGTTTTACTGTTATGGGTCAGACAGCTACAGTGGTGATGACTCTGTTGTCCAGCCAACACAGTGGGAACCCATTCAACCCGAGTAATTAATCCTTTAAATAAAGGAAATATGAGCTTCATTGAAGCCGCTATATTGTGTCTGACAGTGTCAATAGAGGTGTTGAATTGAGCGATGGCTTGCCGCTGTGTTCAAAATGGCTGCCTGCCCGGCGTGAGCGACGTTTACGGTCGGTAAAATACTGATGGTTTCTTTTCATCTGGGCCGCTCAGACAAGAGGTCCGTATTGATTTTTACCTCGTTGAAACTATTACGGACACAAAGGGGCTTCATCCTCGCCCTTTCCATCCTTTTTTCATAAAAGACCTCCGCTCATGGTGCTCGCCTCTTTCTGTGAGTCGATGAAGATGTCTTACAACTATTTGACACACTTCAAGAGCGGCTGATGATACAAAATACCGTCATAAACGGCCTTTTTACAGTAATTCCAGTCACCGGATCTCACTGGAAAAGTTTCCTACACACAATGTATTTGTGTTGAAAAATATTCTTTTGTGAAAATCTAAAACATTTCATCCTCATTGTTTTTTTTAAGAAACTATTGTTGGGATCACAAATAAAGCAGCCAGTTTTACTGTTATCAGATTATTAAATGGGTGTTATCAGTGGTTATCAGCCTAATAAATGTATGTCACAAGGGGCCTGCTACACCCACTAGTTGGTTTTTATCATCTATTCACATGGTAGATCACCGAAAGAAGGAATAAAAGAACACAACAGCGACCTCTAGTGACCGCAGTAATTATGACCCGAGCAAAAACGGAAGTGAGGCGCTGAGGTCAGGGGCGAGACTGGGGTTCGCATCTTGTGTGAAACCAACAACGTGTAGTTGTATTTATGTTCACAACCTTTAAGTATCACTTTCACTTTTCAAACATAGTTATTTTAAAGCCAAAACACCATGTTTTCCCTGGTTTTTGTATCCTAAACATAAAGAAGTGGTTTTGTTTGTGTTCAAAACGTAACATTTCATTCGGTTTGACAACGTGTTTGAACGTTTTGCTTTTAGCTTTCACGTTTACAACGCAGTAGGTGTAGCAGGCCCCTACTGACCCACATCTATGAGGCTTATAACGACTGATAACGCACATTTAATGAGCTGATAACAGTCCAATCGGAAGCACCAAATAAGAGAATTTGTGCAGCATCCATTCAAAAGAATGCATTAAACACATTCATACTGTAGTATGAATGATGAATCAGGCAAAAATATGATAAATATGGTACACACTTTAGAGTTAATCTTTAAATGTATTATATTGTTATTTGAATTATTATTAGTGTTTAAACGTATATATCTTTGTAGTTTAAAGTTTTAACTTTTTAAAAGTCTGTGAAATAAACCCCTCATGAAGACGTAATCACTGATTGATTTTTAGGAATTTTATCTTTTTTTTTTTTGCCATTTTTAAAACCACCTATAGTGACAGTTGTTCCGTATGTGTGGCTGTTTTGTTAATGTAACTGTGTAGTACTTCAGTTCAAGTCAAATCTGATATTGTGGAATTTATTATTGCAAAATAAATTAAGTAGTTAAATATACTGTAGGTATTGTTTTGGTGATGTAACAAACAAATAATTTAGCACAGCAAGGTTTGAAACGTTGATGTATCTTGGGGAGTTACTGGAGGAGAACTCCAGGACGCCATAAATAATACAGGCTAAAATATACGCATATATTCATCAGCCACTATTCCACTTTCCCCTGAACTGTAATTGATTAAAACAGATTTGAATATTTCAAATGATTTGCAAAGAATTCGCCATAACTCAAAACTCCCCGGCAGAGAGCATTGGATGTTTTTGCTCTGAAACAAGTGGTGAATAATGGAGGTTTGTTCTGTGCAGCTGGGATCGATGATATATTGACGGGGGCAGAGGTCGGGGGCAGCCATCGTCAAACCGCCGCGCGCTGTGGGCGGGGCCTGACACCTGGGGGACCGAGGGGAATGTGTGTCACTGGACCTTATCCAGCCCTCCTCGGATTTACACAGATGACGAAGCAGTTTAAGTCCTGCTCATCGATAGGACCAGATTGGTAAAGTTTATCTCACCTTATAGCCTAGCGTAGCTTAGTGTAGCTTAGCTCGGCTTTGTTAAGTTTCCGATGATCCCCGACTCTTCACCCACATGAGGTTTATTTTACTAGAAGAGATGTTGGTTGGTTTCAGACGAGTGTTGTGTAAAATGACAGCAGAGCTTCTGTTGCTCTGTTAGTGTGTCACACGCACTATGTCTGGCCCATTGATCCCAGCGAGCTGCAGTGAGTGTGTGTGTGCTCTGACCTGTTTGTGCAGTGGAGTGTGAGGCCAGCGGATGCTGTTTCAGGGTCAGCGCTGGTGTGGGACTAAATGGACCAGTCCAGGAGGCCGGGCCGGCCCACTCACTGTCAGTACTACTGCTGTCACATCACTACCAGGTCATACAGAGCAAACTCTTTGATACAGCTTGACTCTGATGGATCGCTGCTATCGGACACTGCAGTCTGTTTGCTCTGGAGCAATCCTTAGCCATGTGTCACACACGTGTCACATCTCAGACTGACTACGAGAGGCTTCGACTTTTTTCTGAATTTGAATTCTTTTTTTGTGTTGTCATAAAAATGGGTTGTCCTGTTTTGCTGCAAAGAGTCCAAGAAGCTACAAACATCATTAATAAGCAGATGGCAGGCGATACCGACCAACTTTACTGTCTTTCAGATGCTGTAGTAGGTTCAGTTTTATAGCTAGAGTGAAGGTCCAGATATCATATGAAACTAGAAAAACTAAGCATGTCATACTAGCTTTTTGGAAAGGAGGCTAAAGTTATGCTAAATTTTGGCGAGGAAAAATTGGAATGGTCGTTTTCAAAGGAGTCCCTTGACCTCTGATCTCAAGATATGTGAATGAAAATGGGTTCTATGGGTACATGCCCACTTTATGATAATCACATGCAGTTTGGGGCAAAAAACATGCAGTTTTTTTAATGCAGTATAAATGTGTTATTGTCTCCTATTCTAAAATGGTGTATTTTAATATTTCTGCATACTGGGGTCCCTAAACAGACTTGAATTACATAAATTGGGTATCACTGTAAAGCTGTGACTCTTGTGGATCCAATGAGTCCAACTGTATTCATGTGTGATGATGTTAGTCCCCATAGTAGCCATTTCATTGTAGTGAGACCATTTTTTTTAAACATGACCTCACCGTATAAAATGACCTGTGGTGACCTCTAGGATAATCACAGCCTCATGAAACTTTACAGCCACAAACTAGAGACCTAGAGCATTCAGAGGATGGATGGCTTTCCTAGCTAGATTGACAATAAGGGTGTTTCTGCGCAGTTTACACAACAGAAAGTGCTCGCCATCCAATTGTCGAAAAATGCAATTCCTGCAGAAATCTGCTCGTAGTCACGGCAGCTGTGTCCTCGTAAAAGCCTTTAATTTTGCTTTGTTCAATTTTAAAAACATCTATGTTTATTATCTACTCCAACCATGTATGTAAGTTACTACAAGCAACCACGGACGCATTCAGCTGAAAGTAGAGTCACTACGACTTGCCACCGCTGTAACGATGGCGGCAGAACACACAACCTGGTTGCCTGATTCGTCTAGGATCTTTGGTTTGAGAAAGTATCCGTATGTGTCCGATCTGGTCTATAGCATAAGCAGAACTTGTCATTGTTTCTCAACCTAGCTAGTCCACATCTTAATATTTGTCAATTAATTATAAGTCATCATTACAAGACGAATGACCGAATGGAAATCCAGAAGTGATCCTCATGTTTGTCATCGGGGGAAAGATGCTGAACAGAGTGACTGGTGAAGAGGCGTTGGCCGAGCTGTTAGCTGTTTATGGTTTTGATGGATTCCTCCTTCGTTGCCGAGGCAATCTATTTTAATGAAATGGATAACACTCATCATCTGCCATTTGGCACATAGCTCCGTCCTGAGCCGTCCAGTCTGCCAGAGCTTCTCTGAGCAGAACCGTCTCGTTGGCTGCTCCTCCTGCATGTGTGGAGATGTGACCTTGAAGGGATCCTTTGTAATGTTCAGAGTTGGACCGATGGTGAAAAACTTAATGGAATATTGCAGCATCGGAGGTGCCAATCAGACAGCTGCAGCAGGGTTTCCAAAACGCTGATGTTTTTCATGATGCTTTTAATACGTTTTTTGTGGCAAGAAGATTCGCTGAAAATACAGTTTTGAGATACTTGTATTATCCATTTTCTGCTACTTTATACTTCTGCTGATCTACTGATTAGAGAGAGTGAGAGTGCAGCAGTTAAAATAAAATCTTTTGTAGTGGTAGTATTGTTTTTATGTATTATCAGTTTCAGGAGTCGGTGGTATGAATGACGCAGTAATTAGAGACAAACACAGCAGAGGGAGACAAAGTTTGATCAGGTTTTCATCTCAGACCGGCAGCTGTCCTCACATGTTGACGTGTTGTTATTCAGTCCGGTATTTCTGCATGTACAGTAGCATCTAGAGAGACGGTGGGGGTGGGTTGACATATTTAGGGATGTGTGTGCTTTTATGTCATCTCGTCCCTTGAGGGGACATCAGTGGGCTGTGTGGATTTACCAACCTCTGGACTGCTTTCTTGCTTGAGTGGACGCTCTCTCTACCACGAATCCTGCGAGCCTTCATCACTCGATATGGACACACACACACACACACACACACACACACACCCTCAGAGTAAATGTTAGTCAGTGTGGTCCTCAGGGAGAAGGTGTGTCCATATGTGCATTAACTGCAGTATTTTTTTTGTTGCTCCAGCATTCAGATCTTCTCCGTAAATGACCTGTTCTCTCTTTTGAGATAAAAAAACAAAACAGTACCCAACATACAGAGAAATGCATGTTATATATTCTCAAGTTTCATGACGGAGCCCCCTATCTGTGCAATAATCAGTCAGAATGCTGTTGTTTCTTTTACCTACATAGTCTACTGCATATAGCCAATCAATAAAAGTTATTTAATGACTGACCAGCGCTCAATAATTACTCAACAATTTATTTGTAAGAGCGGAATAAAATGCACAATTAAACTATGAAACAGACATGTCTGACTCACACATGACAGTTGGATTCAATCCTTATTTGAATATGAAAGGAGTACTTTGTTGGGACTCTGTCTCCAAGAACGTTAGAAATCCACCCAGATCTTATTAAACTCTCTAGTAGCGCTGCTAATCTTGAAAAAAAAAATTTAACTGATGTATTATATATTATTAACCGACAACATTAGTGCGTCTCATGCAGCGGTGCACAAGCTGCAGTGTATGAGCACAACAGACAACTTAGTCCCCAGTTCACCCGTCCGGGAGCGTTACTGTAGCAGCCACGACGCTGCGTGTATTGTCGAGGACACATGCAGCCACTTTCCCAGTAAAAGTCTCCACCGCACATTTAGTTTAGTTTAGCAGGT